>WHPZ01579810.1:0-11202 GCA_016617965.1 Macrosiphum rosae | reverse complement strand
GGGTGCCTTGAATATAATAAAACGCAACCCGGCACACAAGGCCTGTTATCACTAGTCGTCCGAGAAAATAGTCCCCTAGCTATAGTCCCCCAACTTCACACCCGTCAGAAGAAGTGCTTCAATTTCAACATATACTACTTTAACTTTTAGCAAATTGAAACAAAATGGTACATTAGAGAGGTAATTTTTCGATTTTCTCAATCATTATTTATTTCCACCGAAAAACCACCGACAAATTACGAAAAACCGCTAAAAATGGTATTTTAATTTCTAACGCTTTGTTTATTACAATATAAGCGAATAAAAAATAGTAATATTATAATATTAATTAAACATACAGGCTATAATAAATAATAATGATATAAAATATTCAGGCTGACAAACCGTCTTCACTCATAATTGTTTTTCTTATACAATGATATTATAAGTATCATTGAATTCAAGTTTAATACAATCCATTTTACATTGACCCACTTGTAACCTACTGTACATTAGAGCGACATCCACTCGCCCAATTTTTTTTTTTATAAAATGATTACAATATAATTGTTATTTTATAATATACAATATACATGTGTATTATGTACATATAATTACATAAATATATTTACTATAATTAAAGAAAATGTTATTTAGCTTTAGAGGTAACAATATTGTTATTTTTTATTTTATTATTTTTACTTGATAGGTGATGCTAGACAAAGTCGGAAATCTGTATAGATCAAATTTATCCATATTTTAAATAAAATTACCATCAAGTGTTGAATTTTAATTCTAACATTTAAATTAAATTGAAAAATTAAGAAAATTATCATACATTTATAATTCATTATGTAATATTGTAATGTCAAAATAATAATTATAATAATCAAAAAAACTTTAATCTATAAAAAGTTTTATAGTGTACCTACTATGTGTTGAATATATAATTATAAATTTATAAATTTTAATGAAAATAACAATTGATGTAACAATTATTATACAATAAAAACCATAAAATATGTTTAAATTTTCAACATAATAATTAATAATATTATTTAGGTACGCCTACTTAGTAAAATATAATAATAATTAAATTATTTACAACTGTTGCCTTTAAAGTTTTTTTTTATTCTTAACAGCTTCTCTAATTGCAATACTCTTGCTAGCTTTGAGACGAGCTGCACTTTTTCTGAAGTTTGAAAGTCGAGTTTCAGTGTCTAGAAATCTCCCATGGCCCATGGAAGTCGGCAATAACATTTATATATTTATCAAGTACCTATAGTAGAGGAATCAATTATTTAAAAAAAAATTACAATTTAGGAACATACAATAGGTAGTTTATTAAACATGATATTATTATGATTACTCGTTAGATATAAATTGATATTATAATCTATTTATTAATATTTAACATTGTATTTTTTATTTTATATTAATTTATTTTAAACAAAAGCAATTAAAAGTTTAAACTTTAAAAATTAATAAATTTGAATTATTAAAATAAAATCTGTATTACAGAGAGGACAACGGTGTATTAAAAGTTGAGATGCACAATTTTCACACAGCTTTATGGCCACAAGGTACAGACGCATGATTTGCTAAACCCTCTTAACATATATTGCAAAGATTTTGATCAGGTGTTATGCGATATTGTTCTTTGGGTTCTGGAACTTGAGCAAATGGAATTTCTTCGTCATCTTCTCTGAGGACCCCATAAATGTTCTCCCAAACTCTCATTTCCAAATCTTCAGGCAGGTGAAGTCATTTTCATCTTCAAAAAAAATATAAAATAAAATAAGTTAGTTTATTTGTCACAAAAAAAAAAAAAATAGCAAGACTGGGCAAGTTAATTTTCTTAAGTTATTTTAAGTCATAAGATGATGAAAATACTAAATAGTAACTGGTTACAACCTAGATAATATAAAGAGTTAATTTAACTTGATTTTATTCCATTAGGTATAAATGGGAATGGGTATAAATAGTTGGTATAAATTATTCATATTATATTTGTTTTGACTACACACCTATACTAGTCTCCGGAGTTAGAGTGTTAACAGATTCAACAATTGAGTTTTCTCCAATCTCAAGTTCTTGATCACGTAATTTTTTTTTTAATAGATCAACAAATTATTTTAAGTCAAACTTCTAAATGTTAAGACTTTATGTGGTACAAAAAAAACAATATTTATATAAAACTAGCTGATCTCGTGTACTTAGTTACCCGTTAGATGTACCAAATCTATGTGACTCAAACTTTGTTCAATTTGTTATTTAATATTCAGTGTATGGGGTTCAAAATGTATCTTAACTTTTCCGTTGCCCAGAATAATAATAATAATTCTGATTCGCAGCAGTATATTATCAGGTAGGCAATCTACCTGTGGTAGATCGCGGAAATCTTGATCTTTATACGTAAGTGTATGATATTACTCTAAAGTATCAAAGTTATACCAAATTTGGTGTATTCCACCTATGGTGGATTAATATAATCAGTTAATACAAAATCCTAACAGTGCTAATATCGGATGAATAAAAAAAAACCGAATTTAACTACTTTTAAATTAGCCTGTCTTCTTCTCAGAGGTCCAATCTACACACAAACATTAATTTATTTTATATATATTGACAAAAAACAAAACACAAATCAACAAACATGCCCGATTAACCAATAGCAACTAATGTGCTACATTAGCTATAACTTATGTGATATAAATACTGGTAAACGGTCAACCAATTGCTTTCCGGATAATGAGGGAAGAAGTTTACCATCCCAATGAACTATACAAGGACCTATTTGAGATGGATTGAAATCATTTCGAATTTTCGCCATTCTTTCTTTACGAAAACGCTCCCGAGTACATTTAACTGAAGTACGATTGATAATTAATGCATCGGTATTAACACCAAATGACTCCGCAGTTGCAAGTAATATATGAACTGCATCTCCATCACTAACCTTACACCTATGGAGTGCCACCGACAGTTTATCAGTAATAAAATTATTTTTACCTCTTATTTGTACAAATGTTGGGTTTTCAATAATTTCTTCAAATTATATTTTGTCAATTTCCTCTGAATCACTACTCGAAGATGGAAAAAGCAACCTACTATTAACTACTCATCCTAAAATATTAACAAAAATAGTTGCTTATTAATATGCATAGGTTTAATATATTAACAATAAACATGAATCGTCAATAAAAAATAAGTTTCCATTTCTTCATAAACTCTTTTTTTTCTTTTTATCGTATCCGTCGATTTTTTTCCAATACGTTCTTCAAGTTCTTGATTTTTTTTTATCTATTCCTAGTATACAACCCGGTCTTCCTTTAGTTCTTTGAGCAATTAAAAATTGTTTATCGCTGTCTATTTTCATTATATTCAACGCGTCCGTATGAGCAATGTCAAAGATATCTATTTACAAATAATTCTTCTTTTTTTCGATTATTAGCCGATTTTGAAGTCGGTAACAAATCTCATTATTTGTAGTAACCGTAATGAAATGGTTGTATAGCAACTAGGATATAGGATTTAGGAGGGAATTATATATATATAATAGACCTATTTTTTTTATTATTAATGAGATTTAAACATATAATTATAATAATATACCTATATAATGTATTTATTATATATGTATATATAGCATGATATAAATAAATAAATAAAATATCTTTAGGTAATACATTTTATTATAAATAAACAATTTACAACGTCATAAAATAGGTAATACAATATTATTAACACATTTTTAATATATGTAAAAAAATGGAACAAAATATAATACATTAACATATTTTTTTAAGTATAATATGAGGTAACGTTTTAAAAATTACAAGATACATATGTACAACCATCAGGCATTGTGCTACAAACACATGGACTCTGTTCTATAAGTAGACTATCAAATGAAATACATAATAGTTCATCACTATTTTTATTTCATATGCTTGTAGATGTTCATTAAACCCTATTGTATTTATGCGCTGAACAATTAAAAATGGTATGTCACATTGGAGCTTAAAGAAAATATATTTTAGTATGACAAATATGGCATATCTTTTACCAGGGCTTCAAACCGGTTAAACCCGGTTTTGTTATTAAACGGTTATATTAGAAAATTTACATGAACGAAAACGATAACGAAACCACAATTAATTATGTTATAGAACGAAAACAAAAAGTTTAACCAAAATTATTTATCGTTCTTGAACAAAAAAAAAAATAATTTTTAAATTAGGAATTAAAAAATAAATAATAAAAATCATAATTGTTTATACTTTATATGTTGGTCACTCTGTTTCTAATATGATAAATGTTAGTGGTTTTCAAAGGTTTTCTCTAGCCTTCATGGTTTTATTATATTTAAACATAAAAATTATTTATTTATTTATTTATTATTTATTATTTGTTATACGGGCATAGCCCTTTTTGATATTACAATGTATATTTTATAACATGATAGAAATTTTACAATTAGACTGAACTAAATTAAATATATACAGCTTACATTAAGATGAAATATAATTATTTGATGACAATAAAAAACTTAAACTTAAATTTGTATATTAAAAATTTAAAAATTTAGCAATTTGTCGAATGATGGATCTGCATTGGCAGACGACATTAGGCGTCTTAAAGGCACATTAGTCATATAGTTAGTGGTGGCGTGTGGGACATAGAAGAGGGCCTTTGAGCGGGATGGACGGGATGGAACTTTAATGGAGATTTGTGAGAGAAGGACTGGAGAATCTATAGTATTGTTTAAAAGACCCGCTAGGAATTTAAGACCTGCGACACGGCTAAGGATGCCATACCAAGATGAGTAGCAACCGGTGTATAGTTATGAGGTGCACAAGGTATCTTAAGGATATGACTAGCATAGCGTAGGAACCGGGGCTGAACACGCTCAATTTGCCTTGCGTTGTCTGCAGTATGAGGGTCCCATATTACGGCCCCATATTCTAAAATGGGGCGCACAAGCGCACAGAAAAGTGTTTTTAATGACGATTCAAGCCGAAAATCCTTTAATAATCGGATGACCAGACCAAGGGAGTATAATATTAAGTTAATTTTGTATGTAGTTGTATTTATTTTTTTTCTTATAGTATACTATCTAGGTATTATATACATATTATTCATATTATTAAAAAAAAATTAACTGATTTTTATAAATTTAAAAACCGGTTTTGAATAACCATAAAATGTAGGATCAATATTAACCGGTTTTTTAAACCGAAAAAAATTAAAGAAGAACTAAAACCATTAACCACAAAAAATCATTACGGTTTGAAGCCCTGTCTTTAACATCAGTTATAATGATCATTTTCTGCTTAGTTGTGTAACGAGTGCCTTTTACCTGAACCCAAGGAACAAAACTCATAGAATTTAAATTTAAAGTCCGATTAAATATATTATTTTTTTTTATTTCTATCTCATTTCTGGATATATCTATTACTTTTCCTACGTTTGATGCTTCCGAAGACAAAGATAGTGTATTATATTTAGATAATAATCGATATTCAAGTCTTAGTTGGTGTTTTACACTCAATGTATAACAAATATTCTTTCTACTTGTAATTGAATGAGCTGTTAGTTTTTACTCTCTATGCTTAGACTCATATCTCATTGACCATGAATGAGATACAGACCCTACTTTACTCATTATTAGTGGATAATGTAATAAGTGGTGATACTTTGGTTTTAAGTTGGTATAAAACAATTTCAAATACAACTCATGGTGTTCAGTAATAAGTGTTTTTAATAATAAATCATGTCCTGGTTGAATTGATTTTAATGTTACGACCTGTATAATTTGTCGAAGTTCTGAATTAAGGGGAACAAGGTCACCAATTATAACACCTAAATGTCTGCTAAAACATAACACTTCACTTGCTGACATTTTTAATTTTTTTTTATTTCTTATTACATCCATTGATATTGACTGAGGTTTGTTTTGGACCTCTAAAGGACCATAGTTAAAATACTGTAAACGATTGTTCAACTTATCTAATGTAAAGTATTTTAAATTAATGATGAATTCATATAATATGCCAGATAAATCATTAGAACAATTCCCCTCCAAAATGTCATGCATTAGGTCAACTGAGTAATTGTGAACTGCATCAAAACCATCAATTTGGTTCCATACACACAATTCGTTGATGCCTGTAAGTGATAAGTTGTCTATAGCTATACCCTGTAAATAATTTTCTTTATTTCTCATTTTACTATCATCTTGTGTTACTAAATAATTGCATTCAATTTTAAAATACAAACAAAAACGACATGGATAATTTGCATTAAAGCTTTCACTAAAACCTAGCATTGAGTGTAAGCCCAAGTTATCACCAATGATTAATGCCAATGAAAAGTAAATACTGTAGTTTTGATTTTCTAAATTCACAATTATACCATTGCTTTGTAAGTAATTAATTTCATTAATTAGTTCTTTAAATATATTTTTATTACCAAACTCCTTACGGTCATTAGCAATAAAAAGTAAGGCGAGAAATATGTTATTGCATGATCCAAATGATATATAAACTGCGCCTAATTTTTTTTACCAGCATGAGCTCCAAGAAGATTGTTAGTCTCATATTCATCAAAATATAAAAAAAAAGGTATGATTATTTTATCTGGGTTGTTTTGAAATTTACCTTTCCAAACTTCACTCTGTACAAAACTACAAACAATTCCCCCAGTCATAGAATTTAAATGTTGAAAATACTTAAGAACTGTTTTTAATACATTAGGTTATTCAAAAAACACTTTAAAGATACATCTTAATGGAATAAAACAAATATTTACATTAACTAAATTAATAACAATGTTATCATTTTTTGTGATGTTTTTGTTTCTACTACCTATAACAATTTCAATTGGTTTTATAAAGACTCGTTTATACTCAGTTTTTAAATGTATAAATGGATTATTAACAACATCAAACATAACTGATACTTTCGAAATTGAATTTTTATCACTATTGTTTTTTTCTAAATTATCTAAAACTTCTTTTTTTAGAATTTGCATACATTTATCATTAAATACATCTAGGTCATTTATAAGAATTTGCACTTTGTTCCTAGGTACAACCATTTCATTATACCATTTTTATACAAGAATTATTGCATCCTTAGTAACTAGATCCTTAAATTCCTGAATTGATATTTCACTACATGGAATTATATCTGGTTCTTCATTTGTATTTTCATGTAAATTACCAACAATCTGCATTAATTCAATATGTAAATTATTAGAAAACTCTTGGTTAACTACAGTATGATTTAACAAATGTCTACTAAAAGAATCAAAAGAGTTATAACTTTTTATGCATGATGGTTCTATACATTTGTACTCTATAATATCTTCAAAAGAATTAAATGGTTTTATATGCCTAATTAGAATTTTAAAAGAATATACAAAAACAAAACAAATAAAACACACAGGCATTTTATAATTGTTTTTTTTTAAATATAATTAAAATAATAATATATTTTGGTACAACAAATAATTAAAATGTTTAAAATAAAAGTTTTATCTTTAACTGTTAAACAAATATTTTCAACAATTTTAAGTTCTTGATTAAAATGTTTATTAAATATTGGATAATTAACACTTATTTAAATCATTAATTAAAGTATTGGCATTTGGACTGCAATTTTTGTCAAACTTAGTAACAATTTCATAAATAAATCTTTGCATAAAATACCATATTTGATCACACTGTGGTGTATAATGTAAATTAAAAACAAAGAAAGATTTGAAGCATATATCTAATGCTTTTAAGGCACTCTCAACTTTATAGTAAAACTTGTTGATTATAATATAAAAATTAGTTACCTTACTGTAAGTTTCTACAAAAACCATGTATGGTTGGAGTCTTTCACCCGTTCTGAACGCCTTGTTTGATTTTTCATCATCTACTTCCTTCAACTGTGAAACATTCTAAATATAGGAAAACCAATCTATAATTATTTATTTCAGTAAATTAGTAAAGTTTAAAAAAAAAAATTAAATTTATGAGTTCATACATTTATATAATAAATGAAAGATTGTTGTATTTCCAATGTAGATGGTCTAGTAAATTTTTTTTTTGATCCAGTACATGTTCTTTTAGATACATTGATTGGCTTGAATAATTCTACAAGGAATTTTAAAGCAACAACTGTGTCAATACCTGTAACACATAAACATTTATATTTAAAAAATTAATTAAGAGTACTTAATTAATTTTACAACATTTCTATAATTTGTAGATAGGTATTTATAGTAATTATATTATTATGAGCTACATTTCACGTAATAAAAGTATAAGTACTGATAATAAGTACCTACTTATTGTAATTTGTTACTTAAATTAAAATCAGATTGTACGTACTGTTCATATTCTCTTTTAACATCATTTAAATTTAAAAATTTATGATATACAGAACACACTGATTTAAAAGCATCTTTTGGAATGTTGTCAGGATTTATTTTAATTGATTGATTCTTTTAATAGAAAGCAAAGCTAAATCTTTCAAGACCTCTAAATTATTGTCTGTGAATCTATTATTTATCTGAGTTATAATTAAATCGAACACAAAAAAAAAAAAGTATCAATTTTAAATTTTTTTAAAGGAAATTGTACTGTTTCATCTTGACATAGTTCATCTGCTATGCGAGGAACTCTTTTTTTTTGTGTTCGCACATTTTCCAATGGTGTAAAATGTTCAATCTCACAAGCTTCTACAAAGCCTTTAACATCTTCCACAATTGTATTAAATTTTCCATCTGTTCTATACAATTGAATTGTATTTTTCACCTTGTTTATTATAGATACTGCAAAGAGAATGTCTATATCACGTGTCTGTAGTATTCAATTCAAAGGTTCAAGTACATAAAAAATAGTTTTAAGAGTAAAAGCAGTTACTATAAACTTATACGAAGTTATATATGAAAGTAAACCTAGACACTTGCTACCAAGCATGTAATCAGATGTTCCTTCTGTGATTTGAATTTCTTCAATTTTTAAATACACAGCATAATAAGTGTCAAGGATTGTAGTAAATGCATAAGAATGAGACATCCAGGGTGTGGTATCCACACGTTTTATTGATCGTATTTGTTTTTTAGGGTATAACATTTTCTGTTTTTCTCTGAATATAGTTGCTCTTTTTTTACTTCCTGAAATGTGAACATTTTTTCCAACTTCCCAAAAAGGTCGATGGCATTGAGACATGAACCAACAGCTTGACTTACGATTAAGTTAAGAATATGCGCTAAACACCAAATATACGAGTACAATGCATGTGGATTTTTTTCTATGATTTTTGCCTGTAGGTTAGGTTTTTGCCACTCATATTGGCCGCTCCATCGTATGACTGACCCACCAAGTATTTCTTCCATTCAATATTGTATTGTTTATTATCGAATAATTCTGCCAGAACAGCTCCAGTTGTATGAGGGTTAAATTCATGCTAATGACGTGCTTAATATTGGCATAAAAAATTTCTCAAAATTCTTTAGAATTCAAGTTGGGCGCGGCCGGCCTAACGTTTCCCTAGCCGCACCCAAAGTATTTCTCATTTTCCAGCTAATATATTACCGTGCAAATTCTAAACTCAGTCGTGCAAATTCATGCTAATTGCGTGCTAAATGTTGACGTAAAAAAAGTAGATGAATTCGCAAAACTTCAATATCGGGCGAGGCTAGCGCAAAGTTTGAATGGGTTACTTGATTTTTTGCAGGGAAAGAATGACGTGCTAATTCTGTTGACCATCGTGCGAATTCATGCTAATGACGTGCTAAATATTGGCATAAAAAATTTATCAAAATTCTTTTGAATTCAAGTTGAGCGCGGCCGGCGCAACGTTTCCCCAGCCGCACCCAAAGTATTTCTCATTTTCCGGCTAATATATTACCGTGCAAATTCTAAATTCAGTCGTGCAAATTCATGCTAATTGCGTGCTAAATTTTGACATAAAAAAATTCTTACATTTTTTAATGGGTACGTCCGGCGCAATGCACGTATTAATAGCTGCTAATTCCAAATCTAGTACTATATTTAAATTTTTCGAATTGCGTGTTAACAATGTATTTAAACATGAAAAAGATCTAAAAAATAAAATATAAATATATACATTTTTTCTTAAATTTAATTTTTATTAATTAATTACAAAATATTACTTAGTATATACAGAGCTGTAGCTAGGGCTTGGCGAGACTGGCAAAGGCCAGGGACGCAACGAAAAAGGGGGGCGAAATCCAGAATAAAATATACCGTATATATATATGGTATTATTGGTATTCTTATTAATTTACATTTTACTTGAATATGCATAAAATAGTTTTACTACTATAAATACACTATAGTGACTACTGACTATATACTATTTTATAGTGTAATTATTGTGTATTATACAAATATTACAATTATTATTTACAAGTGTTTAAGAATAATATTTCGTTATAATATTACGTAATATTACGCCGGGTCCCCGAGTGATATTTTAAGAACAGTTAGTAGCCGGTAATATTGTGTTTTTATTTGTGTTGATAATTATTTATACTGCTGCTAATACCACCATCTGAGCATGCACGTCGATTATCAACATAAGCCTGACTAATTCGTAAAAGTTCTAACTCCAAAAATGCAATTTTTTTTTTATGACTTTTTCAAATAAAATGTATGATAACGCATCGTTTAATAGCATGCTGCCTCGAAAATAATAGTTTATTCTTCCATGAAAGTATTTACAAACATACAGCGAAAATTTTCCATCTCCATACCTGATTTGTGATGGAAGAAAAAGTTCCATCTCCATAGAGAAATATTTTATAAATAATTGTTGTCAATGATAATATTATTTTATCAACTGTTATATCTATTTTTAATTTGTATTAGGTATTTAGTTTTTATACTTATTATTTACGTATTCATAAAGCTGTTTAAATAAAAATATTATAAAAAGTTTATCTTAAGCACTTTAAATTAATCATGACTTCGAAAACAAGATTTGCAAAACTTCTGCAATTGGCTCTTCTAACACAATCAGAAAAAATAAACACTGCTCCTCTTAAAAATATAGAGAAAACTCAAGGTAACACTTAACCTAATTAATATTTAAAGTAATAAGTAGATTTATATGAATAAGAATTTAAAATATTTCATAATCATTTATAATATTATAATTGATTATTACTTGGTTTATTTGTAGTATTCGATGTTGATCTATA
>WHPZ01579808.1:0-25085 GCA_016617965.1 Macrosiphum rosae | reverse complement strand
AATGTATATTCATAAAAAATTTGTAATTTGTAACAATAATATTGTATTAATATTTACTGTATTAATGTAGTACTAACGACTAATAGTAAAATTAATAATTACTTTAATAGAAATATTCAATAATAATATTATCATACACTATTAGGGTTATAAAAATGCATGACATATTTCATTTCCGTGAAAATAAAAATAAAATTTTTATTTTATCTAAAAGTTTATAATCGTCAACTTCCAAATGAAATTTTTTTAAAGTTGGTTTATTATATGAAACAAATAAAATATGTAACATATTTACATATAAATATATAATTTATAAGTTGCTTAACAAATCTATAATGTAACAAATTTAAACATTGCCTTACAACCTCATAAACCAACTCAACATCATAAAATTTTGTTGAGAGCCTTGTATCTGCGAATGCATATTGTATTATACTATATTATAATTATATTATAATATTATATTCACAATATATAGACATAAACCATTCTTAATAGTCGTGAGACTTGACCTTTTACAATATACAAAATATGATCTAAGTATTAAATAAAAGAGTCCAGAGCACCTTCATATCACTCAGTCATATACACACACATATACGACTTTTGTATTCTTTATAATTACTGAAAATACACTATTATTTCATTCACTGTTGAAATTGACTTTAACTTTATTTCAAACCATTAACTTTTGGATCGCTGACATTCTGAATACAACAATATTTTAAAATTCATATAAAAAATGTTTTTACTCTCAAAATAATGCCAGGAATATTTTTCATAACTACATATTATAGAATATACAAATATGAAATAATAAATCAAAAAAATAATAATATGTTTTTCTTTATTTATAAGTGTGTAATCAATATATTATTTATAATCATCTATACCGGACACTTTTAAAAGAAGAAAAATATTTTTCATAATTTCATCGAAATATTTCAAGAAGAGTGAACTTTTCAATATTAAAATATTTCAAATTCAGAACCGTATACACTATATATAGTAATATGGCTGACAAATTTTCCTATTCAATGATTTTATGTCATTGAATTCGAATTGAACACTTACGTAATGAACTGTAGAGAGGTACAAAATTGCTAACCTTTTTGTTTATTTGATTATTTTATATTTTGGCATGTTATATTATATATAATTTTTCATGTAAACTATGAAAAGAAAAAACTTTTACAAATTTCTAACTAAAAAATAATTTACAAAATTTGAAAGAAATCTCATGGCTATACATAGCTCGAAAAGAGTCAAAATAGTTTGAAAATTTTACCACGTATGAAAAATGTCAATATAAAAATTTCAAATGTCTACGGTTATTACTTTTTGAGATAAACCGAAAAAATAAAATCGATTTTATCAAAAATTTGTTTTTCGGAAGAATTACCTAATTTTCACCTTTTTTTTTGTTTTTCACTACGCTTTCTAAAACTACTGTACATTTTCAATATTGATCTCCCGAACTATATTTAATTTTATATCACAAAAGATAGGTACTGCTGATGTAGAAAATCTTTGCATCGACTATCATCTGAGAATACAAATTTAATCCGTATAATACTGTAACATATTATATGTATAAAACCATAATAATATTATGAAACATTGCTGGAGACAATTATTTCATATTGACTCTTCACTGATTTATACACGAACAACAATATTAGATATAATATTATGTGTATCGACTATTAAGTAGTTTTAATAATAAAATATACCAATTATTATTTTCATTGCTGAAATTGTATGTCACACAGCTTTGTAAAATAATCATCGAAAATAAAAAATAATCTTAGGTAATTAATGTTTCATTTTAATATTCTCGTTTATTATCGCTATTTTCTTCAACTATATAAAATAGTATTTTTACAAATTTCTTCTGTTACTAGGAATTATATTATAAACCGTCCATAATTTTACGACTTTAAGAGTTACGACCGCTGATAAATTATGACCCGTGGCCTGTCCATATATTATATTATTTGATAACTATATAATATGATAGTTAGTATAATTTCGTGCAATCGGGACTTCCACGTGTCGATAATGTGAAAAGTATCAAACTGTATTTGAGGGTCGAGTATAAAATCGCAGAAGTTAAAATATAAAACATGTATGAAATAAACGACACTGGTCAATAACCGACACGAATAATACAACATAATATTTGTATTTGCCACTTAACAGTAAAATAGAAATCTACAATAAACATAATACCGGAAAACTTACTTCTCATAAACAGTATAATATGTTACAACTTTCAAGTGCGCCCACTCCGTCAATAGTCATTGAATATGTCATTAAAACGGATGTATACAATTTGAAGTCAATGACGGGCAAACCATTGTATGCGAAAAACGTTTCTGAGCAAAAGAGCTGACGGATCAGCAATTTTTTTTATAATAACGATCGATTATGTTATATTATATATTTTAGTATTATGATTATTAATATTTTATTTATTTGGTGTTCTAGGCTTATTTAAACATTTTACCAAATCCATCGCATGTACTATCGCAACTTATAAATCAATATTAACGTACCACGTAATGGTGAGAATAGGTTAAACGGCATACAACTATATAGGTAATGATAAAATACCATATTATATAGTACCTATAATATACGAGTAATTATTATAATAATAGGTAATATAATATGTGATGGTGAAATGTTTCAATATCCAATATTTTAATCACTGAAAGACCAATAGGTACTTATGAGGAACCCCTTATAGTAATATGTTTTCGAGGTTTTTAGCGACAAAACAACAATTTATCAACAAAAGTCAAAAACAAAATTAAATAAGTAGGAAATTTCAAATATCCATAAATAACTCAAAATGTTTTGAAAATGATAACACATCTACAAAATTATTATGGGTATTGATATATGGGCATTAATCATTATGTTTCTGAATTTTAACAAAATCGATTTTGTAGACAGCTTTGGGTGTTGTGTATAAATGTATAAATGTATAATACCTTATACATATTATATACGTATTTTCGAGTTTTCCCTCTGTTTTTTTGTTAGCGTTTCATAAAGTAATGGGGATTTTCTTTTTATAACCTAATGCATCATAAATGGGGATCAGTAAACTAATATATTATTGTATAAAATATTTAATATTGTACAGGTTTATTTATAACAAACTTTCGATAAACTTTTTAAATTTAAAATAGAGACACATTGATTTGAGATTTAATCTTTTCATGATGGTGCGACCAAAATTTTTTATACACTTTGAAGTTTCTTTCACAACACTGTCTGCGTATTTATAATTCATATAATATAAAAAGAAACTTTAAAAAAATTTAGATATGTATTAGTTAATATATTCATTGTATTTAATATTATATTTAGTTAATTATCAACGAAAAAATATGCTAATCCAGATTCCAATAATAATTAGTGAATTTTTTTGTTTTTTAAGCGCATATCTTTGCATTTTTGAGTACATTACTACATTCATATTTTAATAAATGTTTAGGGCGTTAAAGTTGAAGTCCTACTTAAGTAGTTATGAGCATTAATAATTATGTTGGCTAAATAATTATTTGAAATTAGGTTACCCACTTATAATAAATAGTCATTGTTTATTATCGATGTGTAATTAAAATACTATTCATATTAAATTGGATTTTTTATCAAAATATTGTAGAATATTGTACACCGGTTTGAGAGATCAAATTATATATATTAATATATAATTTTAATAGTTGTACCTACTTGTGTATGAATTTAGAGAGAATTTATAGTGAAGGTGTTTTAGATGCCCATAAATATCGCCAAATAGCATTTTTAGTTAGC
Source organism: Macrosiphum rosae (assembly GCA_016617965.1). NCBI lineage: Eukaryota > Metazoa > Arthropoda > Insecta > Hemiptera > Aphididae > Macrosiphum > Macrosiphum rosae. The sequence continues at coordinate 21,257 of WHPZ01579808.1, read as the reverse complement.
AATTTTTAAAGCGTTTCATTCAAAATGTCAATTATTATTTATTAATAATCGGTATTTTCAAAAACGTGTGTAAAAGTTGTTGTGCATCACAGCATTCTGTATGCATTTCATGAAATTGATTACCTGTTGGTGTTCTTGCAGTTTTATAGTTTTTATCTATACCTACTGCAAATTTCAGTCTGTTCATAACCACGAACTCGGGGGACTGAAATTCCAGCCCTATTATAGTTACTATTAATTGGTTTCTTATAATTATGATGTTTTTCAATCATTAATTAAAATTAAATTTTAAATCTACTGATGGGTTTGAATATAAAACGTTATTTGATTTACCTCTCTCAAACTGTTATTCAATACTACAATATGTACCTTTTAATTTATATTATTTTACTGTATTTTTGAAAACATATCATGTATCTAATATTATTACAGTTCATCATTTTTCATACATTTGTGAAAATCATATCATTGATATTATTTGTCCCCAATAGAGAAAAATAAATTATAAACTGACAACTACCCGTTTTACCAGATATGGGAAAAATACTCGGAAAAGTATCTAGGTCCCTTTAGATAATTTTTTTTTTACTTCGACGGATATATATATAGATCATCAAGGTACTAGATAAGTACATCAATTTTATCACCCGCCGATACATGATATAAGTTACTATATAATATACTAGGTAAGTATTAGGTACATTTTTATAAATAATTATTCTCTAATTAATATTGCTATAAAATGTAAAATGTATGTACTTTTTTCTTATTTGTTTAACTTAGTATAGTATAATCACGTATTAGTTAATATGTTGGTATATACTTACTTAAATCGATACAAAAAATAATATAGAGGGACGATTAATAACAATGTATTATAATTGTGAAAAATGCAGTTAATAAAAACAAATTAGGTACCTATCTATAGTCTGTACTTATATGATATATAAACGGCTTACGCATGGGAAGGTACATCATTATGGGCATTATCCGAGTTCACCGTTCAGTAACAATACCTTTATTTTTAATTTTATTTTACAAATACAAAATGAATGTATAATACAAAAAGCAGACTCTTTCAAACTTGTTTTTACGAATTTATGATTAATTTGCTATTCTGCCAATCAACTATAATATTATGTATATACCGTGAGACAATATTATTAAACAAAACTTCTTTGAAAATATCAGTCGTTCGTTATCGAGTCGACGGGGCTGCTGCTCAGTGATCATATTAACTATTAAGTTTCGTTAACTGTTGCAGACATAAAATATTATATATATAAAGCATTAATTAATATTATTGAAGTTACCATTTGAACGCGGACCGTACTGGCACACACTGCACACGTAATATGCGAACATATATCTGCAGTGGTGCACCCTTTGATCTTGTAGGTACGTGCACGTGGTGGTAAGGGGATTAATTGATTTTCCACTGGACCACCCTCCTGCCCATTCCGTGTATAATATAATATTAACTATATACTGTAAATCTAATTAATCGTTTAACGTTTATTGCAGTACCTAAGGCATTTAAAAATGTCCTGATATAATAAAACCAGTTGTGCTCCCGGATTATATCATGCGACGGAAGTTTAAACATCGGGTTGTTTGAACGTCGAAATAAAAATATATATTATAATACATAATAGTTACCCGTTGGTTAATGCGGTAAACGTGTGTGCAAACCGACAACTACGTTTAATGTCGAGTATTGAGTAGAACGTTGTCGTTTTTCTCACTTAAATGTTTACTGAAAAAATAAACTAATTGTGACTAAGAGAGTTCGCATTCAGTAGAGTAAAAAACTTTGCCTTTTTCATCATTCCACGTACGACGCCGCCCTTTCAACAGAATTACATACTTAGCCCGATCAAAACACAACATATTATTATGATTTGTCTGCATAACCATTTCGACATAAGTAAAGTTGACAGTATAAACGTGTGCACTTATGACTTTTTAACGAGAACACAGTTTATTAACTATGTAGATACCTAACCTAAAATACATAAATTATTTTATAAGTTAACAGAATTAAGACATTTTTTATATTTGAATACTAAGTACTAACTTCCTAGTTGTATTTCTAGCGTTAGCGAAATTATATTGGTTTTTTCTTATGTCGCACTGCTGTAGTGTGGCCTGAGGTTGTAAATAATCCAATCACATATTATTATCACTGTTGCATCTGTAACTTATAATTGTATTAGTATTAATTTATCGAAAATCGAAATAATTATTCATTTTCAGTACCTGTCTATATAACCCAGTTTACAATATTGTATTGTACTTCGTACATAGTCACTTCAAATTTAATATAATACAATATGCAATCGCTGTGTATAGTTAATTATAACTGAACGTCAGAACTTTTAATTTTATTTATGAATGACAAATATTGTAGTGTACATGTCATTTATTTTTTTGTTAATACTTCTATGCGTTGTACATTCAATTGCAGTACATCGTTCATTATCCGAATGTAATAATGTTTAATATTGGACGCTATTATTGTTTTTTTTTTCGACGGAACAGGTTTTATTTAAATTCGAATAGTTTTAGTCGGGCTGGGTAAATAATATGATCATAATAAATATTGCCTATTCCGATGAGGTTTATTTATTTTATTTTTTTATTTTTTTTACATCGGTAACGGTTTACCTATATAGAGCACATAAATTATACCTATAGTGGTTGGTTTACCTACTCTCGAGTTAAGCATACAAATTCGAAACGAAACCTCTTTTGTCCTTCGGTAAAAGAAAGGACTATATAATATAAATAACTCGGCTAATAAAACAGCTCGTGTCCCTTTGTCGTTGATACAATAGACTGGGCTCACTCATGGCTGGCGTATATGTGGGTATAATAAGGTATAATATATTATATTATATGTAGGTATACATAATGTATTTTATACGATTGAGTGCATATTCTTCTTCGTACGAACTGGTGTAATGAGCCTACCTTCGTAGTTACATGTACACTGGTTGTTAGAGAGTATATTATAATTTTATAGAACTATATATAGGTACGTCATATAAAATGAGTAAGTGTGTATAATATAGTACATACTATTATATTGTATATTACATATTACGTAGGTACGTATATATTATATAATATGTGTAATTTACACAATATAATTGTGTGCGTAGTATATATATATATGTGGGATACATATAGTTTATGTACATAGCATGCAATTTATCAGTAATTAAAAATGTCTGTAAACGATTCCATACAACCGACCGTTAGATATATTCTCAACTTTGGGGTAGCTAGTAGGTACATAACATAAAAATAGTACCGTGGTGTTTTTTTTGTTTTTGTAAACGAACTTATTATAATTGATTTTACACTTTAGTGTAACGGATTAATCAAGTATTATTATTTGTATTTTATTACTATAATAATCGTAACAGTTTGTAACAATACGTTTTAATATTACAAAAGGGTCGTTTAAAATCTTGATAACATCATAGGAGTCACGTCCACCAAGATATTGAGAGCCTATGCTCTATATTACACAATAACCACATATGATCTAAATTGTGATTATCACATCATGTCACCAACTGTTAGCGATGATTATTTAAACATAACAAAAATCGATTTTGATTCATTTTGATTTCAATTCTAAAAGAAATGACCGTATAAACGTGACATTTTCACTGGTTGTTTATATTCACATTTTCGATAAAATTTTAAAAATATTTTGATTTGTTTTGAACTGTTTACGGACATTTTCAGATTTTAATTATTATACTATTTTTTTCTATTTATATCAATCAAATTTTAATTGTTTGGTAAAAAAAGCTTGAACTTTGATACAAGTCTCGTAATATATTGATGAAATTCAAAAAATATTAAAAATTGATAGTCACAATTTTTTTTATAAGCATTTAAAGTTAAAATCTTAAAAAAACACGTAAAAATTAAATTAAATTTTTATGAGCGTTTGAAGTTCATATTTTTACAACACTTGATATTCACTCGATTTCTCATGTAGCGATTTTGTTATTTTGTTGTAATTCAAAAACGAATAACTATGTAGAATCTACGTATTGTAGATACATTAATATGTCACTGAGTGTTTATATTATTATCATTTTCCATACACCATGCAACTCTGAAAATATTTGAATCGTTTTGAGCTGTTTACGGACATTTTCAGTTTTCAATTTTTTTAAATTTTTTTCCATAATCGTTGATAATAATATTTTATTTTCCAAATATATTGTTACAATAGTAGTTGAAAAATATTAAAAATACATAGGCACAATTTTTTTTAAAAACATTCAAAGTTCGATTTTGACAACATTTATCAAATTTAAAATTAAAAAGTGATTTTGTAGTTAAAAATGTATAAAATGTTCAATTTTTATAGCTAAGGATTGAAAATTTAATGTTAAGGTCCCACGTAAATGGGTTATATATAAATTAATTTATTCACAATAATAATAATATCATCAAATATACTGAGTAATATTATCATAGGCTGACTGACAGTCTTCGGTCAGAATCATTTTTCTTTTACAATGATATTATATCATTGACTTCAAATTTAACCACATCAATTACAGTGACCCATTTATAAGCTACTGTACAGCAGAGCGACACCCACTTGCCCACGTATTTGGTATTATAACTACTATATTATATAATATAAGTATTAAGTTCTCCTGAGTTGACGGCAAATTTTTTAATTTTGGGTTAGAGGCAACAATAATATTATTATTTGGCCGACCAAAAAAAAAAAAACAACAAATAAATAACAATTAATCATTAAGAAGAACACTTTGCCTTTTTTGTAAATACATCACTCACTAATCATCCAAACTTAGAACATGACGAGACGTGTACTAAATGGCGTAAAAATATAATCGTACGTGTAGATAATTGCCATTATATTGGAAGGTCACTGTATTATGTGAACCATTTGAGCGGCTGTGTCGGAAGTATATGTTGCTATCACAATGAACATTATAAAGCATTTTGAAAGAGATAATATTATTATCATTTTATAGTAATGTCCATTAAATCACTTGACGAAAATTCCGCGTTATTTATCTTAAGCTATTTTTATGTTTTGTACTATACCTTGTAAATGGTAAACATTTAATACTTACCATACATACGGTTATATAATATATATAAATAGTAAATATTATTTACTCATAAATCGTAATAATATATTAAAATATATTTTACTGTAAATTAAAATATATTATATAAAATATGTGCACGAGCGCACCAGTTATAACTTATAAAGATGGAAATATTTTGAACAGATTGAAAACTATCGTAGTAATAACAGTGACCACCATAACTAATAATTATTGTTATCAGATATCGTAATAGTTCTAGCAATAATAACGTTTAATAATCGTCCAATAATGATAATAATAATAAATGACGTACGAAATAATTAAAATATAAAAATATAAAAACAAATTTAAACAATGCGATATTATAATATATGGCATACAGCAATATGACGTCTATATAATAATTGCTATATGTATATACCTGCAGAATAAATATTTAAATATTTTATTTGAACATTTTAGACTCAAAGCTGATTGGGTTTCACAATGACATATTTTTTTTCTATTAAAGGATGGTATCATTTTACAGGTAAAAGGAATGCTTCAATAATGTTTCATATATCAATCCATTAGAAATTGAACACAGATAGTACTTCAGACAGGTAATTTCCGGAAATTTCCAATAGTTTTTCAGAGAAAAAAAATACTATGATAAACTATGACATTTACAGTGCATGCGTTTTTAACAAAGTCAAGCTTTTTTTGTAATTCGAAAAAATATTATACTTCTATTGATAGTGACATGACATTTTCATCGATTATTTATTTGAGTATATTGTTTAAACGTACAATAATGTTCAAACCAATTTTTTTTTTTTGGTTTTTGTTCTACTGTGTAAGTGCATAAATGTATTTGTTTCGAAAATGTATTGTTCCCAGGGTTCATTTTGTATTTAATATATTTAAAATTATTCAATAATAATAATATGCCAATCATTCATATCTATGTCAAAACAAATTACTATCAGACGATCCATTCGTATTGAATAATATAATATAGCATAATAGAATGGTTTACATTGTATACACTAATCAATGTGTAGGTACATAATTGCGTACCAAATGTGTATTATTACCTATTATGCGTATTATTCAAACTAATTAAATTAGTTTGCAAAATCTTAATTTAAAATCATATTTTCTATTGAAGTTTAACCACGTTTTGAACCAATTTGCATAAATATAATATTATTAATAACAATAATAATTTTATCATATTATATAGCATTATATTTATGTAGGTATATAGCTAATACTGCTAATAGCAATTATATTCCAGAATGCTTATTATTCACAATTAAACGTCATTATGCGTCATATAAATATATAATACTCATATTTTTGCTCTCTGTCTGTTAATATAAATTGAATGTGCGTTTGCCGCAAACAATATTATACATAATAATATAATATACAATACCTACTGTATTTACATATTATAGGCATCAGAATTATACCGACATACCGTGTATGAATGTCGATAATAATTTCCGTCAACTGATTTGAATAGCATTGCTATTACTGTATTGCGAATGCCGAATAATAATAAATACTATATAGCACCAAGTCGCAATATTATATTATAGTCACTGTCGTTTGTCGCCGGTTTAGACAGATTGCATGAGCGTACACAACCATAAGTGTCGTGAATGAAGAAGTGCTAAAAGTTTTTTTCCTTCATAAATGGTTTTTTTTTCTTTTCTAGGATTTTACCCTGCTTTTGTTGGTCGCGCGATGTTGTTAGGTGGACAAATATTCAGTGAGAACCTAAAAAAAAAAATCGAAAAAGTGCCAACTCAATAAAATCTATTCATACGAAAAGGACTCGATTTGCACATTTTTGTAAAAAAAAAAAAACCAACTGCTAAACATCTCACAATGCAACGCGTTTGGGCTGAAAATGTCTATTTCGGTATTCTGTAATAACTTGGACCACACAATATTGTTACGATTGAAAAAAATTAATATGTTTGATAATATTATATATTATTTTTCATTTAGTTTCGATACAGTTTTTTTTTTCGTTTAGACAATATCGTATGGCAATACAATTTAAGTTTAGATATTTTTTCAGGCTGAAAAACGAATTTTTGGTGTTGTACCTATAAGCATTTGCAGTTATATGTTTTTAGATTTTTCCATCCTGGATTAGATAATATTAGTAAGAATTGTGTTATTTCAAATTCAACTCGAAAATGGGCTCTCGAAAAATGTTGAACAGTATTATGATATTTTGTTGTGCAGCTAGTTGTTTCCGTCTGAGGAGATGTTGGCTATTACAAACAAAATATCATTACGTTTCATTTTGAATCGCAATATCACTGTACGGACTGAATAGGACCTATATATAGACGATATGGATTTAACGACTGAAATGTATTAAAATGTTGCAACTAAAGGGGGAAAACAATGTATGGGCTGCAGGATCACGGTGTTAAGCAATACTCGTCTCGCAATCCGTCACAGTCTCACTACAGTATTTTATTATTATTATTATTATTATCAAAACAATTCTCAAAAGTGATATTATATAATATTATGTTCAACCATAGCACAAATATTGTTCTAAATACTTATTCTATTCTTTGCAGCGAATCCGTGTGTTAGATACCTAGGGATGTCTTACAAATTGTATACATCCAAATGATTTATTACCTGCTATAAGTGTATAGCCTTGATGTAATTCAAATTTCCATATCAAAACAACCATAAATTCTCCAACAAAAAAAAAATGAATTTCTTTTATTGATTTTCCTAGTAACAAATTTAAATCAAATAAAGTAAAAAATATGAAACATTTTCAAAGTCCTATGAAAAACGGAAAATTCCAACAATTTATAATTTTTTAAGAAAATTATATCAGGATCTTAAAAAATGTCAAGAACAGTTGATTAAAAAAAAACTTAACTAAGATTAATGATTACATTTAAAAATGTCCTAAATCGTAAAAAAAATAATACATGAGCAATAACTGTATGTAAGTACCTATATATTATAAGACATAAATAATGGAAACCACAAAGGCATTCAAACAATGAACTTCCAACATAACTAAACTGCATGGAATTGATGTCAATCACAAAATACGTGATGATATTTTCTTCTTAGAGCAATATTTTATAAATATTATACTTTAAGTAAATGTCTACAAGCAAACCCATACATTTTTTATTGATTTCGTGTACCTACTATCCACTTTAAGTAAGTTACCTAGTTATAAATGTATAAATCTTCCAAAAATTGAAAATTCTAGAAAAATAAGAATAATATACAGAAAATAGGCAACTACGATGAAAATAATATGGCTAAAAATTCAAAATGATAAATCATTGATTCTTGAAACATATTTTACTTTTTAGGGAACAAACTACACAGTACACTGTGAGCACATTCAGAGAAAAATTTTAATTTTAACTTTGATCCACACCTTACGAGTGCTCGCTACTTTTCAGTGTCAACTGTCAAGTGTACATATTTATGTTTGGTAATCCTTTTGGAGCATATTTCAAATAAACATTCCTACAGTATAATATTACAAAATAATATGGAGTATTTTGAGCTATTTAATATATGCACAACGCGATTAAGTTGAGGGTCAGACGCACTTATGCACAATCAATTAATTTACGCTTTTATCAAGTTAATGTCGACACATACAGTATAAGGTTTATTCTTTGAAAATGCATTAATTTTATACATAGGTACACGTTTTATCATAGTATCATACCTATATTCAGGACCTAAAATTCTGTTCAGTAGCACACACTATGTGTAGTAGCTAATATTAAATGTACAGTACTTATTTTCTGCTTTTTTAAATTTTTATTTTTTGATTAATATTCAAAACTTTAGATTCTAAATAATGGAACGATGAATGTATAGATTTTACAATGATGTGTGTGTGTTTTTTTTTTTTTTTGTGTGTGTACACGATAAGTAGTCGAAATAATGCTTCGATTTTCAACTTCAGTATCTTGTTCGATGGGAAAATTAATATTGTTGGTGCATTGGGGATTTTCAAAAGCTCCGTGAAAAACAAAAGAAAAATTAAAGAAAATCGGGAATTTTTACCCAAAATCGACTTTAGTTTTAGGTGTAACTTAAAAAAAAATTACCTTAGACACATGCAATTTTAACTGGCTGTTTTTATTTGCATTTTCTATACACGATAAAATTTTCTTAATATTATGATTTGTTTTGAACTGTTTAGGGACATTTTCTGTTTCCAATTCTATAAGTTTTTTTTTCTATGAATGTCAATAAAACTTTATTTGTTGAGTAAAAATACTTTAAAATTTAATACAAAGCTCCTACTGTATTGTTAAAATGACATTTAAAAAATATTTAAATCCTTAGTCACAGTTTTTTTTATAAGCATTTAGAGTTCAAAAATTAACAAAATGTTGAAAAATCACAAAAATTAGCAAATTATATTGAGTTAAGAATTCGTCAACATTTTTCTTTTTAAATTTAAGATTTTAAAATGTAATACAAGATTCCTTAAAAGATTATCTACCTTTATCAAAAAAAAAAAAAAAATGTCTCTAAGAATGTAAAATTAAATTTTTTGGAGCGATTGAAATTCATATTTTTACAACATTGGATATTCACTCGATTCCTCATGTAGCGATTTTCTTATTTTGTTGTAATTCAAAAACAAATAACTGTAGATACATGGAAATTTCACTGAATGTTTATATTAGCATTTCCTACACACCATATAATTCTGAATTGTAACTTTTTTTAAATTACTCATTTGTAACTTACTGTAGGTACAGAAGAGCGACATCCACTTGCCAATCCATTTTTTTAATATTTTTTTTTTTTTTTTTTATTATAAGCTTAACGCCAACCGGTTTTTTATATTGATTATTGAAAATTACTAATTAGCATATTGTATTCGTTTAAACTCCTTAAAACTAAAAATAATACCGACTAAATTATATACTGGGCCTATAATAAGTATATTAACCCAAGTTACCTAATTCGTTTTTAATTTTTAAATGTTTTGTCATATAGCCATATAGTTATCAAGGACTTTTATAAAAGATAGTCTTAGACTAGTATTAGAACTTATTATTAATAAATAACGAAAACAATAAATTATGCAATAAAATTATATGTGGCATAGGCAAGCACTATTTGTTCATTATTTTAAAATATTTTGGTATGGAATTAGGTGTGCAGTAGCAAAATATCTCAATTTTAGGCCCTGCCTATATTGTACAGTGCGCACTGTCATTAAAAGTATTAAACGTTTGAAATTCATAGGTAAAAGTGTTGTTAATATTCGTGATAGAAAAGCGTGAATCTAGTTAGTACTTTGGGGGGTCAAAAGTGAAACTATTTCCCATACTTTTTTTTAATAATTGGGAAAAATCAAAAACAAACATGGAAAATGGAAACTATAACCGACACTGGTTTATGATCCCGGTTGAAATTTAAAAACAATACGTTAAATTTTCTCCAAAATAGGTTTATACATATATATTAGTATTTCCTATAGCTCCATTTCGACTGAAAGTACATTTGTGATTTTTGAATTTTGTCAATAACACATTGTTATATTCGTTATTTGTCTATTTTATATGTATGGTGAGATTTACAAAATATTTCGACTTTTTTCGAGGTATTTATAGATATGTATTTAGCATTTTAAATTTTTTAAAAAGTTTTTCTACATATTATTATACAAAATTCGATAAAAAATTGTCCCTCTGTAAAAAAGATTGAAAATGTAATACAAGATTCCATATATATTATATATATATTTAAAAATATTCAAAATCCATTGGCACATTTTATTAATATTTTTTATTTTAATCTTAAGTTTAAATCTTTACAATACCTAGCCAATTTAACTACAGTTTGCAAACAATTTAGTAGTTATAAAATTACATAATATTTAAATTGTATAGCTTAGGTTAGACAATTTAGTACAAGGTTTCTCATAAGTATTTTGTACTGGAACCAGAAAAAATACAAACACAATTTTTATATATACATTTTATTTTTAAGTTTGAACGAAATTAAATATTTAAATGAAGAAGAACAATTTTAATTATTTTTTTGTAATTCAAAAATATTTTCGGAGTATAAATACTTTTACGTATGTTATATATATATAGATACACAATAATATTTTCAAAACAATCAGACCAACTTTATATTATTTCGAATTTAAGCCACTAACCTATTCACACCGTTGCGTTCTACGGTAAATCAATATTGACTCGAAAGCTTAAAAAAATAATTAATTATATAAATACATACTTTTTTCATAATTGAATATTAATAATATAATATATGCCAAGTAATCGTTAAAAAATAATACAACTTACCTTAGATTAGTTCATATTGCAAAATAAATAACTATAATAGCAATATAAATATATCATAACTTATAAGATATACTTTGTAATCTAGGTTGACGAGTGAGGACCGTATTCCAAATATCCAATTTGCTACCAAAAACCACCCTTAAAGTTTAAAATCGAAATATTTTTAATGCGTAAAAAGGTGATGATTGACGGGCACACAAAAAAAATATGTTAAAAATACATTTATAATGTCACTCAGAATCTAAAATGTTAAATACATGTAGGGTTTTCTTTTTCATAAATAAATTGGCAGTGAACTTTGGCAATATGGGGAAGGTGAAAAGAATTCAAGAGATTCGTTTTACTGTAAACGATGAATTTTATCAGTGAACAACATTATCTTTGAACTATATATTTATTTTTTAATTTAACTATAGGTATAGGTTCAAGGCTCAAGCCACTATATCAAGCCACCGAAATCTACAATCAACTTGGTACTTATTAATGTATTATCATGCCCGTTTGATTGTGAGATATCATGGTGTTATAGCAACTTTCACAATATAATATTGTCATCGTAGTGACGGTTTCACAATAAACTATCACTAGCTGTTATAATTGAAATTATCGAATTTTACTATAACCGTGTGGATTTCGCTTTGATCGCGATATCGGCTATTAGATAGGTATATTATATATAGGCGTGCACACAGGGTGTTCCAGGTGTGTCGTGGAGCGATTCGAGAAGAGGACCCTCTGAACAAGGTGTCTAGGATGGCGGGCGCAGGCCACAGAACACAGTTTGAAACTGCAAAATTAAATTTAAAAAATGTGAGTTGATTGCCAAGGGCATGTCTCGGTTATCCCCATTTGGCTTGCCATCAAAGTTGTGCCAGTCATCATGGAGGTCGTAGCATACTAATATATACCAGCAATCGCTGAGGAAGGTATGCTATGGCCCATGTGAGCTGTAATCAATGTATGTAAATTTATATATATTTAAATAAACGATGCTGCACGGGGGCCAAGTAATATGAAGGCGTCCAGCCCTCATGTAGCAAAATGAAAACAAATAGTTTTACTAAGTAAATGGTTAAAAATATTATAGTCGATATTACTATAATATATCGGTTATAACTATGCCTGTTTGGTGAAAAATACAATGAAGTTTTAGTTACTAACTTATAGTTATAGGTATTGACTAAATAAATATGTACACTAAATATTTCGGATAATTAGATAAAACATGTTATAATGTTATATCTAAGGTAACACATTACATAGTTAAAATAACCATAATGCATCAACCAAACTCATATGGTAACTTTACCTATGGTATGTGGCTGTCACTATACCACACCAACATTTTGGTGTCAAATAACCATTTAAATGGTTTTTTTCACCACATTTTTTTTCCGGGGAAAAAAAAGTGTGTCGTGGCGCACCCTGGGGCTATTTGTAGGACTTTTATTTATTCTGAAGTTAATGTTTAGACTTAGAATCATTTAGGTTAGATTTATTGAGGCCCATCTTAAGGGAAAGCGGGCCATTTTCTTCACTACACACCGAATACCAAATGTCTGCACTTGCCAATGGTATATTGTCTATACATATAGTATTTTATTATAAAACCTATTTCATTATAATGTATAATTGAACAATGCACACTATTAAATTCGTATACTGCTGCTTTGTATACATAATATATTAATAGGTATGTGATAAATTTATCTATAATTACTAATAGTAATTAGACAGATACCCATAATAACATTTTTCCGTCAAATTATTAAATTTCTAACGTGGCGGAGCTATAACAATCCCGTAGGTACCTACCTTTTATGTGTTGAAATAATAATTATTAATTATAACAATATTATTTTATTATTGTTCCACGAAGTACCAAAGAATCATGTTAATAGGTTCATCGTTCACAGGATAAATAAATTGAAATTATTCAAAATGATTTGGAAATTTCATTACATAAAAAAAATATAATGTAAGTGTAATGGTGAGAAGTTTCAAGGCTCTAGATTTATATTTTTGAGTAAGTTACCACAAAATACTAAACATTTTTATAACCGTTAAATATTCTATTTTGTCAAAATAGCAAGTTCATTTGCCCTTAATAAAAAAATGATAATTTAAAATGCTATAAGAAATTACCATCTTACGAAGAATCATGAGTTGTACACAATTTCAAGCTTTTTGACCGGGAACAAAAAATATTTTATCAACATTAATAAAAAAAAAAGACACACATTGTAAAACCAATACATTTATCATTCCGATTATAATTTAAAATAGTGTAGGTAGGTACATCCAAAAAAAACTTTGCAACATTAACTGATTCTCTGGTAAAAGAATCTAAAACATATATAACAGTATTTGATGATTTATCAATTAAAAGTTTTAAAAACTTTCTCAATGCCAACTAAAAAATGTGTCTAGTTACTAATATAAATAAACGGGATATAATTGAGTTGAGTACTTGATTGAGGTTAAACAAGTATACCCTTTCACAAACTTTTAAACTTTAGCTGTAGCTGATACATATTTACATATTACATATTTTACAAATTATTGAATGCACACGACATAAACATCAGTTGGGCATTGATTTATACTTTCATAAAATACACTATGTATGTTTAGTAAAAACACCATTAAACTAAATTAATAACTATACAAACCCCAATCATATAGTGTTTTTTATTGAAACTTTTACATCGTATTTTATAATACAAAATATATGGAATACTCCTCTGCATTATCATACATTACATTGGTTTTCGAACTTATTATATGTATTCAAATTATTTGGTTACGTAATAATAATTAATATTATACAATTTGGAACTTGCCAACTTAATGTTTATACAGTTTTAGACATACATCAACAAAACATTCATCGCTCCGCTCAGTATCTAAAAATCTATTAGCATAATAATTAAAAGGTCTAGAAAAATCTGCACTACTTATGTAGGTAACGTTATATTAAAAATTATAACCTACTCTTACTATAAGTTAATACACCAATTGTAAATTATTTAAACAATGATATACTATTATAAATTATATTATAGCGAGTCACTATTGCATATCCATCGCAGTAACAAATTGTGTTTTGAGCGTCAGACACTTATATAAAATATTATTACCTCAATCGTATAGGTCAAAAACGTATAATATCAATTCAAATCCTTCTAAATATCCCATTAGCAACCCCCTCCCCTCCTGAAATTTTAATGGATTTCCGCTTATGGTTATAACCCTTAAACTGTACATTTTATACAGTTTAAGGGTTATGTGCATCAGAACACAGATCGATAAAATTTCACTCATTCCGAAAAATATTATATTTCTTAAAATAATAATTATTGTTTGATTTTCCTTTCATTATTTAAATCGTTTGTACTTTTCCCCTTTTTTATCTTCATTGTGTTTGTTGGATTTTATTTTATTTTATTTTACTGTATTATTTGTCAATTGTCAATACCATTTCAGTATTTTTATTACCATTATATTATTTCCGCTCCACTAGTATTATATTTGATATTATATAATAATATTGTGTAAACATACTTCTAAGCTATGTCTTTTACTAAAATCTTAAAATATGCATCTTCGTTCTACTAAAATCAAACATATTTAGATATTTTTATTTCCTAGTTGTCATTAACTTTATTGAACATTAATTAAATAGTTGCCAAAAACAGTATAACATACACAAAATCTACTTCATTAAAACTAAATGTCTGAATATTTTATTGATACAGTCTCTCCTCTCAGATAGGTATTATTACCACCGAATGCTTAAGCAAATACGTATATTTAACTTGTTATGTTCGGACAAATACTATAAAACATTTCCAGTGAAGAATATTTCAATAACTTATAAATACCTGTTTGATACTTTAATATAGATGTATTTATGAAATAATTTTTTGTGTTTGTCTTTTAATATATACATAACCTACTTGTTGGATACAACCTAACTTCTTAAAATATTTTACTACATTCTTCGGTTTCTTCTTAAAATGGGATGTATTAAAAAAAAATTCCTAAACTGAGTTTTTCGGAATTGTGGCCCGAAAAACTGTTTTTACGCAATGGTTGGGTTATCTAAAGCTTACAAAAACCTTTTTTCTGTAGTCAAAAAAATATATACACTGAAATCCCACCATTATACCAGACCGGCTCAAATCATGTGTATATACACTACAATAAATTGTAAAATTACCTATATGTAGATATACTACCCACTTTTTCTATACAAGTTTTTTATTTTTCTAAAAATTTCTGATAATATTTTGAATTTTGATTATACTTTTATATAAAAATGTATTGATTTGGCCTAACAAAACGGCACTTGATTATTTCTCTCTTTTAATATTCTAAAATTAAATAATATAAAAGTATTTATAATTTTCTAAATAATATTTCAATTATTGTTGTGTTAATTTGTACACGTAGGTACCACATTTTTCAACTTGTACTATATTCACTTACCATTTGAGAAGAGCTCTAAACATAATGATAATCCAATAAACTGAACTAATTGCTTCCTACGATAATGCAACCACTATTTTCAACAACGACCTGCTAACAATGTTCACTTTTAATTTTATGAGTAAAAATGCACTACTTCTACTCCCAATGGATTAATTATTTCTCTATTACCTACCTATAAGTTTTTCATTTTAATAAGCTCGGTTCATCCTTTGTTCTCTCAATGAGTTCCAAACAAATTTAACTGAAAAATAAATATCCCGACAACGTAGTCTCCTACCCATTACCAAGGTATAGTTGACTATTTGACTTTTGAGTAAGTTCAATTTTTACATTTACTAAGTAGTGAAGTATGATATAATACTTTAATATAATAAATAATATGTAGCTATAGGGTATATATCGTACGTTTCCACATTAAACATAATGTGATTTATCCACACAAATATTTGACAAAATATATCCAAGAGCATTTTATGTTATACGCTTATTAGTGGTGTTCCGCATTTTACTCTTTTTACTAAAAAGTTAAAATTAATACATTTATCCAGCACAAATTCCATACATAAAAATTTGATCAACTTGATACTTTGGTATTGTTTAAAAACACAATTGGTTTTCTTTTATATTATCCCAAGTGCCACCACTCTTTATTAGTTAATTTTTTTTTTTTTTTTGAATACAATCTTTTAATTATTGTTTACTGCTTCATTTACTAACATTATCATATTTTATATTAATCACAACAATTTTAGCTTAATTTAATTATGCTCTTGTTCATGCATAATATTATAATAAAGTCATAGGTATTATAAGTCGTTTTAAATAATACCCGATTCCCGAAACCAATTTAATATAACAAAACAGTATATCTTGCACATGAAGTTATATACCCATGCATGTATTAAATATCTTCGTAATTGTTTTAAATAAATCATTTAATAAGTATTTTAATTGAAAAATGCTGAATGAAGGTGTTGTTTAGCATAAAATGTTTAATTGAATTTCACGCAAAGTATGGGAAGTGGGAATAACTTCGAAACCAGAATGATGAAAATATATAAAACGTAATAACGGTTGAAAGATTACCCAATTTTTGTGTGCTTGACGCTTGTTCTAAAGAATAAGCATTATTATATATTATATTATACGATGTGTCCTGGTGAGAAGTGATTATATGAAAGTATACCGTCTCATATAACAATATAACTACCTTAAGCTATTAAAAAACTCCTTTAAAGTGGGGGGGTCCAACTTTTCTAATTTTTGTCATTATTTTTTTATTTTTTTTTTTTAAAGCTACTTTATCGTGCTATATGGTTCTATCACTGACCTCCATTTCTGTTATGTTAACTTAAATTCAATTTTTCTACTCTATAGAATCTATATATCATCAACTTAGCGAGTTAAAAAAAAAATTAGGTTTCCCAGTTTTGTTAGCATCGTTGTATATATATATATATATGGATTGCATTAACGTCCAGACGTACATTAACGAAATGTTACCTTCGGGTTTTGAACGGAAAAGTTTTCGAACACTGCAGCGGTGAATACGTATAACACAATTAACCATCACGTGTGTATGTGTGTGTGTGTTCACGTGCTGCACATATATTATATTGTTATATCTTATACAATAAATCAAGATCAACACATCGGGCGTTTTTGTCTATTATAATAGACCTTCACGTCATCGCATATACGTATAGGTATCCATTTCTACTTCAAAATCGTCTACACTCAACAGCGCATAAATAGAATATAATGTACAATTAATTCACGTATCGTACAAGTACAATTTCAACGGTACCCGCTATGACGTTCGTTTTCCTATATATATCTAAATTCCTAATGTACGATGAAACGTAAATTTGAGTTACAGCTATATAACCGTATACGCAGATATAAACGAAATGGACTTCTTTTTCTCCTGTATTAAGGTATTGATTATTCAAGCATAATCGTATATTCGTTTTATAGGTATGTGGGATTATATTATTTGTATTATCTATTATCATCTATCTATTATTATCAGATTCACTATCTTATAAACTATTTATTGTATTAAGTTGTTACTTCCAGTCAGTGTCGAGTGAACCGTGATTGTGAGTAGGTTAAGACGTTACAGTAATATAGAGTTCTTTAAAACTAAACATTGTTGTGTTAATGTCTATTGGAAACCTTCAACCACAACTTGGAGTTAATACAACATTGTATTAACTTCCACATTTGGAGGCCTGTCCGGTTGTTGGTTTGTATTAACACGCGTTAACAATTAATAAGTCGGGAACTTGTAAAACTAGTTACTAACCTCAAAATTAATTCGTATTTACCAAGTCACGTGGTCGTGTTGTGGTGCGTGAAGTAAATCGTGAATCGCGATTCGTATTTCGTGTTTTTGAACTTGCTGGTTAACTTCCTTACAAAATGGCACCCAGGACGCCGAAGACACGCAAAGCTAAGGCAAATGCAAGAACTAACGAAACTATTGTTGCCATCGAAGAAAAGAATACTGTTAATCAGGTTAGAGAATCGATTAAATTTCATGATGTGCGAGAATCTCTTAATGTATTTACCGGTGATGATACTTATTCAATCATTAAATGGATAGAAGATTTGGAAGAATTGAGCGAAGTATGTGGATGGTCTGATGTTGAACTTTTTATATATAGTAAAAGTCTATTGTCGGAGACTGCTGCCCTATATCTACGTTTTTAAACTGGTATTAAGTCATGGAATTTAATGAGGGAATGTTTGATGAATGAGTTTCGTAATAATTTAACTTCGGCTGTCGTGCATAGGCAGCTTACAACCAGAATAAAAAATAATGACAAATCTCATCAGCAGTATTTGTTTAAAATGATGGAAATAGCAAAACAAGGAGATGTGTCTGAAGATTCACTATTGGATTATGTCATCGCTGGTATTCAGGATAGTGAAGTGAATAAGGCTTTACTTTATGAAGCTACAACAAAAAGCGAATGAAAATAAAGCTACAATTGTATGTTAAGATGAAGTCAAGGATGCACATCTCTCAGTCAGGAATATTTAAGGTTTTTAATGGTGCTGCAAGTAATCATAATGCAGGTAATATAAAACAAAACTCGATGTCAGGTGTTGCGAACACAATAATTAGATGTTATAATTGTGGATCTAAAACACATCAACATAGGGAATGCCCAGACTTGGATAAAGGTCCTAAGTGTTTTGCTTGTAGATCTTTTGGCCACAAATCAACAGAATGCCCTGATAAGGAAATTCAAACAAAGCAAGTGAATAATGATGAAAAACCACAAGTTTATCAAGTGAATGCTATAAATACTAATGAGGGAATATTTAAAGAAATTAATGTCTTAGAAATCCAGACGTTAGCTCATATAGACACTTGCTGCGATTTGAATTTATGCCGACAGTCACTAATTAAAGGTATTGACGCTGTCAATGCAGAAGTTAGTCTTAGTGGACCAGCTGGAACTATGATTTGTACCAAGAAAAAATTCATCACTGAATTAGAAGTTGATAATGCCACTTATACAGTAGAAGTATACTCGGTACCTGATGAAGATATAATGTGTGACTTTATAATAGGTAGATCATTATTCCAAACCAATGCTGAACTAAAAATTAGTCCTGGAGTAATTGAAATCAACAAAATAACTATCGAAACAAATGAGTTTGATGTAGGATCTAGAGAACACTATCCGGTTATAAGGAGTATGATAGCTAACTATGTACCATGGGCTACAGAAACTACACCCATAAAAACCAAAATTATAGTCAGTGATGAAGAACCCATCTATCAGCAATCAAGGCGTTTATCACCAAAATAAAAAGCAGTTGTGGAAAGTCAAGTGGAGGAATGGATTAAGGAAAGAATTATCAGACCTAGCTGCTCAGATTATGCTAGCCCAATTGTAATTGTCCCTAAAAAAGATGGTTCATTTCGGGTATGTGTTGACTATCGTCGATTAAATAATGAAATCATTAAGGATCGTTACCCTTTACCTTTGATAGAAGACCAGCTGGATAAGCTTCAGGGGGCCAGAATATTTTCAACATTAGACCATAAGAACGGTTTTTTTTCATGTGGCTATGGACGAAGAGAGTATTAAATATACATCTTTTATTACACCAGAGGTACAATATGAATTTATGAAAACACCATTTGGATTGTGTATTGCTCCATCTATATTTCAGCGCTTTATAAACCATGTATTCAAGGATATAATGCGGATGGGATATTTGTTAATATACATGGATGACTTAGTAATTATTTCAAACACAGTTGGGGAGAATATTGAAAGACTGAAGATAGTATTAAGAACCTCGGTTAACCATGGTCTGAAAATTAATTGGAAAAAATGTCAATTTCTCAAAAAAGAAATTGATTACCTGGGATATAGAATCAAACACAATTAACTGAGTCCATCACCATTAAAGCTGCATGGTTGCTGTGGTAAAATATCCAAGACTACAGAATTCAAAACATATACAGAGCTTTTTAGGACTGACTGGATATTTTCAAAAATTCATTAAGGACTACGCCTTGATTGCTCGTCCATTGAGCGAAATACTCAAAAAGAGTATACCATTCGTAATTGGGCCTCAACAAAAAAATGCGTTTAATATGTTAAAGAAAAAATTAAGAGAGGCACCCGTATTGGGAATCTTTAATCCAGAAGCAGTTACGGAGGTGCACACTGATGCCAGCATGTATGGGTTTGGCGCCATACTTTTACAGAAAGATTCCGATAATCTGTTGCGTCCTATAAACTTTATGAGCAAAAAAACTACGCAAGCACATCAAAGATACCATAGTTATGAATTAGAAGTTTTAGCAATTGTTGAGGCTGTGAAGAAGTTTAGATCCTATTTATTAGGATTGCAGTTCAAAATAGTAACCGATTGCGCTGCATTTACTAAAACACTAGAAAAAAGGGAACTTGCAACACGTGTAGCCCGCTGGGCATTGCTGTTGAGCGAATTTAATTACACTATTGAGCATCGAGCCGGGTCCAATATGGCCCATGTAGATGCGTTGAGTCGTTATCCGATATGCATGAATATCAATAGCGAATTTATAGCACAATTGCAGAAAGCACAACAGAATGATATTGAGGTAAAAACCTTAACTTCAGAAGCAAGGATGAATGGATGTGGTTCATATATTGTAGAAAATGATTTGCTTTATGAAACACGAGATGACAGAAAATTACTGGTTATTCCAAAAGGTATGCAAAAAGAGTTAATTCGAAATGCACATAATGTTGGCCATTTTGGTGTTAAAAAAGTTGTTGAACTGTTAGAT
>WHPZ01579804.1:0-14119 GCA_016617965.1 Macrosiphum rosae | reverse complement strand
GCTACATTGCACTCCAGACACCGTACAAATAATATTTGTGAAAGCTGGAACAATAGATTTGCGCATTTAATCGGGCATAGTCATCCAACAATTTGGAAGTTGATTATCTTACAAAAAAGAAGTCGTATGACTGTATGATTGGACTATCCCATTTTACATCTCACCCGGGTTAGGGTACTAATATTGTACATTGTGACATTGTGTCGGTAATCGCAGAAATAATAAGTAATAAAATATAAAAAAAATTTTAATAAACAATTTTGTATTTTCGGACTTTTTGTCCGACAGTAAAAATGTACTCGGACTTTTTGTCCGGCAATCAAAAAATGAATCCGGACTTTTTGTCCAACTTTTTTCATACCGGACTTTTTGTCCCCGGACTTTTTGACCAATTGCCATATACGCCACTGCTACCCACTATAATACTCCGAATTCCTTGTAAAATGTTTACCTAGTGTCCTAATGGCCAATTTTACCTAATAATTAGTATATACAAAATATAAGAAAATATTGTTATTTTTCAAATAACGTTTGTGAAAAGAAAAAATGTAGAAATTGTATTCATTGGTGTAATGTTTAATTAATTAATATAAGTTCACCCGTACATCATCTTTGCTATTGAATTTGCTGTTTGAAAATCTTCAATATTTATATTATATAACATTAAACAGAATAAAAGGCATCTACCCAGGAAAATATTATGATTTTTAGTTCTAGGCATTGTGATAAGTACTAATAACTGATAGCTAGCCTGAGCATACACAAGTTATAAAAAGTTAAAGTTAAGTTAAAAGTTTTAAACTTAAATTTTTAAAATTTAATCTTCATTAACTTAATTATTAGGTACCTTAACTAGTTTTTATAGACATAAACTTGTAGGCTGTAGCGAGCTGTGACTACGTGACCAAATAATATATCTAAATGCTGCAGGGCGGCGTGCAACAATAGAAGTACATAATAATAATAATATCAATAGTACCGCACGACGCGTTATAGAGCACGTGATAGGTATATGCATATTAAATAAACCGTATTTTAAGTAAAATTAATAATATAACAGTACAAAAATCATGACTTAGTGCAAAATATTATATTTCGTAAATAACATAATTATACGAATGACGTCCAAAATGACCTCAAGCAGTCAAGCGAATGCAGCATTGCAGCGTGTGTACCATTTTATACTAAAAAGCAATAGTAGGGATCTAATTGGACTACCCATCGAAATACTCTGATGGCCAAGTGTCCATCAGACGAGCAACCAGCCTCAAATTGAACAGTCGCTTAAGCTGAATACTTAGTCACAACTCGCTTACAACAGTTTAAATTAAATTAATTATTTAACTTAGAATATTTTTACATAATTATTTATTCGAGTATAAATAAAATACAATTATTACAATCATCTTCGTGGTTTTATTCAAAATACTTCCAACATTTCAACTGTAGTAGTTGGTATATTACAAACTCAATAAATAACGAATTAATTTTAATCAGATTCAAGTTACGTTAATTTATAAATAATTAAATAAAAAATATAATAAAATTATTATTTACGATGAACCTGTATAGCATGAACATATTTTACTTTTTATTATTTTAAACCATATTATTAGCTATTTACAGACTAAAAAAAAAAAATATATGAACTTAACTTAAGTTAATAAGTTCATTGTAAGTTTCCATATAACTTTTAACTTCACTGAGTTAAAAACAAATTAGGATAACAATTAACTTTAAGCTTTTTAAAATGTTTACTATCAACTTAACTTTACTCAATTACAAAATTATCATTAACTTGCCCAGGCTTCTGCCCAGGTTATATAAATACTAGTGTTTGTGAGAGCTGATTTAATTTTTAATAGTTAATTTCTTATTATTATAATTACAATCGAGTAAACTATCAAAGATAGCACTATAAAAACATAAAAAATAGATTACAATATGCCTAGCTATGACAATTTTTTTATATAAGTTGCAGGCTTGTATTGCATAAGCCAAACCCAAGTGTGACCTGGCCCGGATGGCAAGGCTGAAAAGTGCACCTGGGACGGTCAACCATAAAAAAATATGAATTATAGAAAATGAAAAAATAAACATTTAGTGAAAATTTCAAGTAGGTACGAGTTAAAAATATATTTTGAAAATATATTTCACAGTATTAAATATTTTGAAAAATTTATAAAATATTGGAAATAATAAAATAAATATTTTGTATACATTTTTAGTATCTACGGTTATTCGTTTTTGAATTGCAACAAAATTAGATAATAAAAGACATAAAAGATTATTTATGAATTTGTTAACGTGTAAAAAATTGTTTTTTGTTTTTTAGGAATGGCGATTTATTATTTTATATACTGATGATCACTGGACTATAGTTAAGTAATAGGTGTGAGGTATCCATTTCTACTTTCTAACATATTAAATTTACACTTGATAAAAATATAAAAAATAACGTAGTGTAATTTGATGAGTATTGTGTTAATTTCACAGAAGATCACAGAATTTTTATTCAAGAATAATATTATTGTTAATGGTAGGTATTTTAATTATTCATTTTCTTATATTATTTTTTTTTGTATTAAACTATAATTTTTTTAGATGATATATTGATATTATATATTTACTATTTTGGAACAATAAGTTGCAAATTATTAATAATAATATTTCTGTATGCAGAATATAATCTATAAAATTTAGTGCATAATTTATACAGTAACAGTGATTAAAATGGAGATTTGGGAACTTTGGTTGAACATAATTTCAGCGGTATTATTCTGAAGTAATTATTTTTATTTAATTATTTAATATAATGTATTATTTTGTCACAAGTGAGCGATTTATGTATTTTGTATATTATTGTTTATATGATTCTTACATTGAATATTATTCATATTGGAGTGGCGTTTTTTGCAATCATTTATAAGAATATAATATTGTTTGCGCATTTATTGTAACTTGCGTCTTGCAGAAACCTGTCTTACTGTTGCATAAATGTACTTGATTTTTAACTTAACTTATTTTAATTGATATAAGCTTAATAAATAACGAGTTACTTTTAATCAAATTCAAGTTATTTTAGCTTATAAATAATTAAATAATAAATATAATAAAAAATAAAATTATTATTGATGATGCATATTACATAACCATTTACTAGAATCGGAAATTAGAAATAAAGTTAAATTTATTTATTGTTTCATTAACTAGAGTTCTTCAAGAAAAATAACTTAACTATACATATTGCAGTAGCCATTTATTTGTATCCTATAAATAAAGATATACCATACCATACTGCGGCATACGGGCATATTGTAATCCAGCGCGACGGTAGTGGCGCGATGCTAAGTAAAAAAAAACTAGCAGAGTAGCCACTAACGTATAATAACAGGAAACCGAGTTTTAACATTGAAAAATCGTCCTAATTTATGTCAATTCTTTGCCAAGCTCTACAGGGCAAACGGCTGGACATATAAAGTCGTATGAGGTATCAATCGATCAGAAATATTGTGCAGATGGGAACAGAGAAACTCGCTAGCAGATTGGTTTGATAGTTTATAAGTTATAAGCAAAAATGTTCAAGTACTTTTAAGACCGATTTTGCGTACGGAACAGTGGGGATGGATAAGCGGTGGGTAGGGGAACGAAAATATCGTAAAATATATCTCCCGACCCGCCGCTTGTTCATTTCCCTACTCTCATCGCGGCGGATGCCGGTTGACGGCAACCATTTACCATTATACCATTTCGTGTATTGCTGACGAGTGACGACAGACGACCAGCAAGATAGTACCTACCTATATAGATTATAGTTACTTGCTGACGACTCAACGACTGTGATTGTTTAGTGAATTCGTGATCCAGCGCGACGGTATTATATCGTTATGCTAAAGACTAATTATTTAACATTAAAATTGATCTTATTTGTCATCATAGGTATTTTTAATATTATAAAATGTCATTTTACTTAATTTTCATATTATATTACGTCTTTTAAAGATTTAATCATTACTACATTTTTTTTTTAAATTGGCTCTTTTTTACACGGAGTTATTACGAAGTGTTTTTGGTGTGATAATAATAATTAATAAATACTAATAACTAATGAGTAATTTGATATTATATTATCATATTGACATATATACAAATCACTAAATATGTACAATTACCTATCAAGAACATGATACTACTACTATATTTTTGCCATAAATAAGTTCTTTTTTAATTAAAATCAATTAGGTTATACTCATATATTGGCTATTTCCTGTGCTCAATAATATTAATGATTTTTATTATTTTAAACCATATTAATGGGTATTTATATAGATATTAAAAAAAAGCGTGTTAGTGGATGTCGATCTGCTGTACAGTAGGCTACAAGTGGGTAAATATATAATGGATTGTATTAAATTTGAATTCAATGATTTAATATCACTATATAAGAAAAACGATTCTGAGCGGAGACGGTTTGTCAGTCTGAGTTTTTAAATTATTATTATTTATTATATTATGTAAGTTAAAATTAAAATCCCATTTTTAGCGATTTTTCGTAATTTGTAGGTGGTTTTTTCCGTGACATTATATAACTATTGATAAGATCGAAAAATTACCTCTTGATCCAATTTGTTAAAAGATAAGGTACTATATGTCTAAATCGAAGCAATTCTTCTGATAGAAATGTTGTATACAGGAAAAAAAAAAAAATAACATAAAATATTAACAACATTTGTTACCTTGCTCCGCTCAGAATTAAAAAATAATAATAACTTAAGTTAATAAGTTAATTGAAAATGTTCATATAACTTTTAACTTAACTGAGTTAAAAAAAAATTAGGTTAACTAGGTACTGTTGACTTTAAACTTTTTAAAATGTTTTCTATCAATTTAACTCAGCTAAAAATTATCATTAACTTGCCCAGGCTTGCTTAAATGTATGTTCAGCAGACCTAATTATCACAATTTTGTGTATTGACCTATAATCAAACTTAAAGATAAAACCATTGTCTATGAAGTATGTTCTCTCGTTTATTTTGTACAATATTTAATTATTAATCAATTTATGAGTACCAGTCACTGGTCTGGAGTATTAATATTAATTAAAATTTAAATACTGTAATAAACAAATGAGATACCTAACACAGATAATATTACAAAAGCTCTTACATGATCTTGAAGTTTGCTAATTCACTCTAATATCCAAGCTGACATCAAAAAATTGGAACCGCTGAAGGTTGAACATACATTTTGGTATTGTATGTGTTAGATGAAGATAATCATGTCGCCAATACATTCTATTAATGTTCGAAGAGTAAAATTGAATTCTTTAATTTATTTTATTGGATGCTGACTAACATTTGAAATATTTAGAAATATTACTAATTAATTATCCGTAAAATCCGATACGTAAAATCCGTGTGGTAAAATGAATTATATAAGATTATACCTATCTTAGGTATAAACCATATAAAAACTGAACATTTTATAATTTATTAAATACAATGATTGATAATTTTCGAGATTTTGATAAATTTTGTAAAAATTCGATCTTTAAATGCTTATAAAAAAAAAAACTGTGCCTATGTATTTTAAATATTTTTCAACTGCTATTGTAACAATATATCAGGAGCTTTATATTAAATTTTTACACTTTTTGGCCCAACAGATAAAACTTTATTGATATTTATAGTAAAAAAAACTAAAAAAAATTGAAAGCTGTAAATGTCCGTAAACAGCTTAAAAAGATTCAAAATATTTTCAAAATTATATGGTGTATAGGAAATGCTAATATAAATATTCAGTGAAATTTTCATGTATCTACAGTTATTTGTTTTTGAATTAAAACAAAATAAGGAAATCGCTACATGAGAAATCGAGAGAATATCCAATGTTGTAAAAATTTAAATTTCAAACACTCATAAAAATTTAATTTGACCTTCTTATAGACTTTTTTTTTTGATAAAGGTAGATAATCTTATAAAGAATTTTATATTAAATTTTAAATTCTTAGATTTAAAAAGAAAAATTTATACAAACTCTTAATCTAAAATAATTTGCTAATTTTCGTGATTTTTCCATATTTTGTCAATTTTTGAACTTTAAATGCTTATAAAAAAAAATTGTGACTAAGGATTTTTAATAATTTTCATCTGCCTTTGAAACAATATACTAGGAGCTTTCTATTAAATTTTCAAGCTTTCGCAACCAACAAATAAAATTGTATTGATATTTTTAGAAAAAAAACTAAAAAATAATGGAAAATGGAAATTTCCCTAAACAGTTCAAAATAAATCAAAATATTTTGAAAAAGTTATCGTGTATGGAAAATGCAAATTTAAACAACCAGTGAAAATTTAATGTATATAGGTACGTTCATTTGTTTTAGAGTAACACCAAAAACCAAAATCGATTTTTTGGAAAACTGATTTTGCGTGAAAATTTCTTTTTCTAAAATTTACTTTTGACCCCTCAAAGTACCAACTAGATTCACTTTCCTATCAGAAAAGCTACTGTTTAAGAAACTTAAACTGATTTTGCGTAAAAATTCCCGTTTTTCCTTAATTTTTATGTTGTTTTTCCCGGCGCTTGTGAAAACTACTGGGAGAATTTAAATTTTGATCTCCTCAGCGCACCAACGATATTCACTTTCCCATCAGAAAAGCTACTGTTGAAGAAAATCCAAGCACTTTTAGTGTCCTAAAACATGATGACAGACACAAAAAAAAATAAAAAATAAAAAATTATAAAAAAAAAACACACATCATTGTAAAATCAATACATTCATCGTTTCACTCAGAATCTAAAATAATAGATTTATCATTAATTATACATATACCATACCAGATACCTAACCTAATAATTAAGGTACATGGGCATTGAGAGCACGTTGTTCTAGAAACGCTTGAAGATAGATAAGACGATAAGATTAATTTCTTGTTTATTAATTTTATTAATAGATAGATAGTTGTTTACAATGTGATCCCATATTGCCGGCATTCAATTTTATTTTTAAAATGCATATTTTAGGTATATTTTTTTATTTTGCATATAAAGCATATTTGGTGACTTTTTATGGCTGCAAGTAGTATAGAGATGCCTTACTAAATATTAACGGTGAAAAGTTTCAAATCCATATGATTAATATGTTTTTTTGGATTCCTATAACTAATAAGAAAAAGGTGGGCAAGTGGGTACTTCTCTGCTGTGTGAATCACTGTAATCGAAGAGTTAAATATGAATTCGATGATATTATATTATTAGTTATTACATAATATATATAAACAACGATTCTGAGCGAACTGAGAAAAATTATGTCGTTAGTCGTTACCTTGTGTTTATAGTTATCTCGTCAATATATTACAATCTAATATTATTATAATTATTGTGCCAAAAATAACTAGGAATAGGTTATGTGTGACCTGATATATTATACAAATTTAAATAAGCTATACATCAACGATTATTTCATATTAGTATATTATGTTGTAGCTGGGAACAGTGAGGTACCTATATTCCTCATGCCTATACTGGCATAGTGTCATTATATAGGTATAGTAAAATACCTATACATACTGTTCGTAAAGACACGTTATGCTGTAGTTTTAAGATCCCACGATTTTTAATAAAATGTAATTGTTTTCCGGGTTTTTGGTATACCATAAAAAGTAGGTACCATAAGGTAAATATGATTGCTTCAAAAGTTTTTGGTTATTTTTATCAAGGTTCCCATGATGTTTTAAAAAATAAATTGTTTTTGAAACGAAGTTTTTTATGGCACGATGCGGGGCTAGTCGGGAAAAACGTTCCTGATGAAATACTATTTTTTTTATAATATATTGAACAGTTATTTTAGCCAAAACATCCAATTTTCATTCCATCATACTGATAGATCTAGTAATGCGATAATACTTTTTAAAACAGTTTTGAATTCGTTATTATGTCTACTTAAGATTGGTCAGTCCATTTTTCCCAATTTCACCCCCCCCCCCAAACCTCTAAAAATGTAGCTTGAATATTTTAAAATTTCGGAATTTTCAAACGTTGATTATTCTGGATTTATTCGGAATTTAAAGCAGAAATCTTAAAATGTTGACTGACCGATCTCTAAGGCCGGGGCCATACACGGCGTATTCCGCTGCGTTTTAAACGCCACGTATTCCGCAACGTTTTCCGTCGAATTAAAAACGTATTGGTTTAAATCGACGGAAAACGATGCGGAATACGCGGCGTTCGAAACGCGGAGGAATACGCCGTGTATAGCCCCGGCCTAAGATAAGTTCTAGCGAATTCAGTTCAGTTTTCAGAAATATTATCGCATTATTATAGATCGATTGGTGGGATGGAACAAAAAAAAAAATGTTAGCGGTAAGTTGTAGTGACGGCCCGCGATTGGTTAATAATTAATAACTTATAAATATCTTGAGTATATTGATAATATAATAAAATCATTGATAATATATCACTACACTAAGTATATTATGTATTTATAATTATTGTAATTAATAAAATATATAAGTTATAACTATAATAAGTATTAAAGTAATATATCAGTGCTTGCTTTTGAAAAAAATATTCCGTTTTACGTTATTTACAAGTAAAACGTTACACAATTTTTGTGTTTATCGTTATCCAGAGACCAGAATTAAAACTTTACCCAAGGTTTGCGTTTATCGTTATTCAGAATTAAAACGTTATCCAAGTTTTGCGTTTATCGTTATTTAGAATAAAAACGTTATTTTACCCAACATTGTCCAACAATCCAGTACGAAAAATTAAATATATTCTTGTTTGCATGACTATAATAAACTACTAAAAGCGGTGGTAAATTAATTATACTTCCCGAAGTTCGATTGTAATTTCGAAGAAATGGTTGAATTTATAAACTTCTAGAGTATGCTTCTTAGGAATCACTTTTTGTATTTAAAATCAGATTTGCCCAAAATAAACACAAATGTGATGTAATTATTTCATGGGATTTCTAAAAAAAAAAAAGGTTATTTAAAGCTAATTTTAAATTGAAAATTGAAAATCTACTTCTTAAGAAACCTAGATATTTTATCAATGAATTCAAACATAGATAAAAAATTTACATCGGACATCCCAAAGTATATGTAATTTACCACCGCTCATCGGTCTAAAACGTATGAAAAATAAGTGGGTTGCAGCCCCCTTAATGATATTCTATAAATTACGTTTTGGGATATTTTTTGTTTAATGATATATTATATATTTTGTTATTCGTTATGCTTTGTTTTGCGGTATTTAATTATTTTTGATTTTCGCTTTCCGTTATAATTACGTTTACAAATTTCAATCGTTATTTGTCAAATATAACGTTATTATAACGTTGGCAAGCCCTGATGTATATAATAAAATATATTCAATAAGTATTGAATTGTACGTAATATATTTTTGTCACGCCTGCACCGAAAGTTTGGTTTTCGTTGAAGCGTCGGAAAGCTACCTTTTTCCGTTTAGCGTTCCGTAAAGTAGTAATGGAAATCCCCATAGTGCCGGGGAAAAAAGTGGAAATCTTCAAAATTGCTGGGCGCGTATATCAAGTGTATTCTGTGCACAACCAGACACTGAATATACCACGGTGCTTACAAAGCATACACTTTTGGTTACATCTTATATACCTACACATTATAATCTCCTTGCATGATGCGTAAACATTTTTATTTCATGAAATTGTTTTATTGGAGTAATCCGATTGTTGCATTTGCATATATATCCCTATATAGTGCTTTACCTTTGTCGTGATTAAATATTTGCTTTGTTTGTCGCGTTTGGTATAGACTAGGTAATAGAAAACTGGTATAACGCGATAGGATTTGAAACAGCGTAATAAGATCTGCATATTATACATTTACAATTATTATAATTTATAAATTATAACAATTTGGTGACTTTGACATCAATTTTGAAGATAAGAAATCGGAAACTTTTAAAACTTTCCTTATGGACACATTCAATTTACATATTATGATAAACAATCCAGCAGAATCTACAAGCTTACAACGAGAGATGACACCACTATCGATGCAGTATTTTCAAGATATTTGGAACAAATTACATCACAAACAAACGCATCATATTTCAGTTATCACAGACCTGTAATTTCGATTATTGAATATGGTTAATTTAATAGTTATTAAATAGTAATAATAATAATTTTCATTTTCATTTATTTTTCCCATCTGATTTTATTTTGAATGGTTCCATTAAAATGTATTTGTAATCTGTAATATTTGTTAGAAAAAAAACTTCGTTTCTACCGGGTGTCCCATGACAGCACTCACTTTTTCCGGTTTTTTTAGTATAACTTCCGTAATAAAAAAGAGCGACAATTTTTTCAAACATATTCAAATTAAATGCCTTAAAACACACATTTTGAAAAAAAAAAAATTGAAAAACGAGCTTGGGCCGTAAACTAAATTTATAGCAAAAGGGGTTTGTATAGGCCATTTCAATGAATTTTGTAAACTTAAAAATATAATAGTTCAATGAATAAAGTTAGGTAGGTATGTAATATGTTACACACTTTCACTTGTCACTTATAATATAATCACAAAATTGTATTAATATTTAATTGGTCCACCATGGTAACCATCAAACGTATTTTTTCACCCATTTACCCTTGAGGTTATTTTTTGACCTTTTAATTGTTAATGTTTTATAGTTTAGTGTTTTATACCAATTATTACTTATTATGGCAAATATTTATTGACAATATGTTAACCATATTATATATTGTACACATTACACATACAAATATTCTAAATGTCATATATAATCTATTTGAAAAATATACACAACTTAAGTTATGTATGGTTAAAATTACGACTTAATTTAATTTTGTTTTATTTAATCACAATACATACAATGGTTTTAAATAAGAGTAAATAAATAATTATTTCTTAATTGAATAATTCAGTAGAAACTTATATTGGTACTTAAATTGACTAAGACATAAAAGTGTACAATTATGAAAAGGAAAAATATAAGATTAATTACTACAAAATTGTTAATTATTTAAAAACTTTAGAAGTTACCAACCACTAATCACCAATTAGCGATTCTGGACATAAACGAGTTAAAAAGTTAAAGTTAAGTTATTTTTAACTTTTTAAAATTTAATTTTTATTAACTCAATTTTTAACTTAACTGATTTACTATCTTAAATCGTGCCACCTTCTCTCAAAAACCGTTTAATTGGTCCTTGGAAGTTTTTAGTCACAGGCATGGTTTAAGATAATAATATATCTGCTTATATAAATGGGGGGCGCCGATTGGTATTTATATTGAGGAAGCAGATTAACAAAATTCGATCTGGTGGAAACAATTTGTACTTTCCGATTCGGGAAGTATAGATTTAGTTTTATATTGGTTATTTTACTTTTAATAATAAATTAATTTTGTTATCGAAACTTTATACGCTTTTATAGCTAACTGTAGAGAGCCTATATAACTATAACTATGTAACTATATAACTATAGGCTCTCTAGCTAACTGTATTCATTGGTAAGTACAATTTCTACTAATATTATCAAATACATTCAAATACACTTGACTTAAAGCAAAATGTATGCGAAATGTCGGGAAAGCTCATGGTACAATCTCCCGACTCCACGTAGGGGGGAACCCGGTTAACCATCAGTACGTTGGGCGTCGACAGCGCTCCCAGTGTTAATGTGTCTTCCCAATTAGCTATTTTTGTGGATTACTTGGAGGGGGCAATGATTAATGAGTCTTTCGCGATCTGGGTGGTGGGGGGTTTTTGTCGCGAATACGTATACACGACGTGACCGTCGATCTCTGCCCCTCACCCCACGTCTACCCAACAACATCCTGATGCCAAATGCCAATTGTTCAACCCTAGTAGGCTCAACTGCTCGAGGCTATTACAGTATTCGTTACTCGTTGCATGACAAAATAATAAAATAAAATTTATTTTGTCATGACTCATTGCTCGTTTTGCATCTGTCGACCGTTTTGGTGTCCCACTGTCCCGTAATTTTGTCGATTCCGTTGTATACCTCGTGCAACCTGCTTATCGCCGCCATTATTATCCATCCATGATTCCGTGCTTCTTTTATTTTTTCGAGCCATCTTCGCTCATTATCGTGCCGTGCCCTTGCTATGATTTATAACCGTTGTCCCGCTCGTGAACGCCATCCGTACATGTGGCCATGTGGGTTTGGTCCGTTCCGACCACGTGCCGCCGGCTACCGAATAATATAATATTTATACATATTATATATTTATATATCCTTTCGATCGTTATCTGAATGAAAATTGTGCCGACTTTAATTCTCACACAGTGTCGTTTTTGTCCGGACGTTTCCACGAGTACACGATGTGGCAGCAATACGTATTCGCTTCCTGGACACCCGCGTACGTACAATCCATGCAGCTGGTGTCCAATCGGCAATCATCGTCCGCAATATTGCCACAGCCTTTCACCGGTACTAGGCAGGTAATACACACGCTATAAATGTTATTACTATTATTTTATAATAGGTACTATTTTTCTCGACAGCACAGCTGTCAATAAATTATTATTAATTGATAAGTTTGCATTCCGTTTTCCTGCCGAACGCCAATTAAGAATTAGGTATGCACTTTTTTCTTAAAATTGACGAAACGTGCAAAATATGCATTTTACATTATTGGTTTTTAAACTAACCTTTGTATAGCTCGGATTCCCATCTTGGACCTTGGTCTGCTATAATCGAGAGCATATAAATTAATATAAAACTCCCAGAACTTCCGAGTCCTAGTTATAGGTAACCTATAAAAGTTACCCCATCTTGATTCTTGAATCTTTAGGCCGAGAAGATGTTTGCACTACAAAAATTGCACTACGCCAGCCCGCCTGAACCCTCCCCCTATTTTATTATATATGTAGGTATAAATCATAACAAAAATATTTTCAAAAACTGGATATAATTAGATCGTCTGAAATAATAACATACTACACAATATTATAATAATGTAGGTAGGTACCTAATAGTTCTAATAAATACTAATCACTAAACACAATATTACGATACGTAAAATATGCGTAAATAAACAAGCCAACCCATGATTTCAGAAAAATACAATAAAACAAAAATATCATCCACCTACCTATCTATCATTATCTCACAGTTCAACAATAACCCTTATTCAGGATGTATAAATATTATAATATAGGTAGGTACCTACTATTAAAAAACAGTTAATAATTGTTTTGTGCCTGTGCACACGATAAGTAGTCGAAATAATACTTCGATTTTCCATTTAAGATTCTTAGTAGTTATCAAAAGTGTCTGGAAAAACAAAAAAAATTAAGGAAAATCAGGAATTTTGGTTTTTGTTGTAACTTAAAAAAAAAAAGTACAAGGCTCCTGATATTATATAGTTACCACAGAAATTGTAAAATATTAATACATAGGCACATTTTTTTTGTTATAAGCATTTAATGTTCAAATGTTGACAAATTGATTAAATTGAAAATTACAATTTATTTAGTAGTTAAGAATGTATACAATTTTCTACTTTTATTGGTAAGGATTAGAAATTTAAAACAAGGTTCCAAGTAAATAGTTAATTCTGTAATTAAAAAATATATATAATTATTTTAAGTTCAAATTTGGACTAAATTAAATATTAAATAACCAAGAAAAACGATTTTAGTTACCTATTTTGTTGTAATTTAAAAATATTATTTGTTGGTTCTTGAAACTTCTCAAGTATATTATTATATACAAATTTTGAAATACGATAATACCTATGCAAATAATCTCAATTCAACTTACCGATTAATTATGTAGCTTATATATACCTAACTTAATAATAACACTATAAATATTATATAATTATAAAATATACTAGGCTGACAAACCGCTGCCTCTGCTCAGAATGGTTTTTGGTATACAATGATATTATGTCATTGAATTCAAATTAAACACCATTCATTTCATTGATCCACTATTGTAACCTACTGTACATACAGCAGAGCGTTACCCACTTACCCGTTTTTTTACATTGAATTTCCATCGAGGTTTCCATGGAATGAACATATTATTATCTAAGAGTCCACTTATGCTTTTTGTGATATTTTAACTTTGGTGTC
>WHPZ01579801.1:0-13672 GCA_016617965.1 Macrosiphum rosae | reverse complement strand
CCGAGATCCCCATACTCCTGTATATATATTTTGGATCTGATCCAGACCATAAAGTATTTGTAAGGAATAATAAATCAAGTTTAATTCGAAAAACGTACATAATCCCCATTATACTATATGCTATAATTGTAAAACGTAGCACTGCAATCGAACGACGTGTTCCTGGTGGCAGAATAACCTTGCGACTTTTGTCGGGCCATATTTTGTATACGGAGTTTGGTCTCCTTATCTCTAATCTTCATGATATGATCACAGAACAATAATACGTAAACACTACAATCAGCAAATCGTTTGCTTTCGTTATCACTGTGACACGGCGAAAACACGCTTGCAAAGTCTTGTTCTCAATCTATTATTTTAAATATTATCTACTTCTACAAATCTGTAATGGTCTAAGTCTGACTATTCCTGCTAGTTAAATGGAAAAAAAAATGAAAGTTCCTTATGGATATTTTGACTTACGCGTAGAACGAGTTAATGATCACATTATCAATACTTTCATTGAATGTAAGTAACGTTTAAAATTGTACACTATGCAGCATATTATATCAATATCAGTGGATAGAACTTATAATATTTCATCGAGTCAAATTAGTTAAACTGATTTTACAATTGACCCTAAATTAATAGAGCTTCCACTAATTGTGGACTAATATAAAAATTCTTTTTTTTTTCAAGACATTGACACTTCTTACTTTTAATGCCGATTTTGGTTATATGTACTCGAGTCTCGAACCTTCATAGAAAATGTAGGTATTTATTTTTCCATGTAAGCATAAAGATAATGTGTTGGGAAGGCTGACCTTTGGACAAGTTCGGAATTACACTCCAATATGCCAAATGTCAATAACGACATGTCTCATGTATTTTACCCATATATTATAGTATAGAAATAACGGGATTAAAACCTTTTAATTTTAAGTTAATTGAAATTATTGGACATGATGCTCAAAAATCTAAAAAAAGTACAGTTCCATTTAAAACAGGACATATTAATATGGTCAGTGGTGATGTGCTTATATGAGTTCTTATTCAAACATAAATAATTAATAAAACTTATCTTTAAATGGAACTAAGTGACTGTAACTGCAACTTGTAACCACTTCAAAATATCCAAAGAATCTTATATCTGGTATTTGTCTATTGCACTGATTTTTCTAGACTACCTCAAATATATACATATTTTGCATGAATTTATTACTAATTAAATATGCGTACATCTATTGCACCAGGAAAATATTCACTATTCACATATTATAAGATAATATAAGATAAACATTTTTTAGATATTTTACTTTAGTTTATTTTAATGTATAAAATATATTAATGTTAAAAGTTAGATTGTTTAATGTCTTACTCACAATAAATGAATAAAAAATAGTGTTGAAACAAATTAATCTAAAGTTTACAATATATCTTGAGATAAACGGTTCATTATTATATTCTATTATTTTTTTTTAATGGCAACTTAAAGCATTTTCCATCTGACTGCACTAGTGTACACTGGTCAACACCATGAATTTTGGCGGTGTGGAAAATTATGTGATACTATGATTATAGTATCAGTGTTCGCGTGTAGTGTGCACAAGTTCAGTCAGATTGAAAACGCTATTGCTGACTTAACAACCTAGAAAATATTCATAGTGCCGTTTTAATATCACACAGTATTATCTTCAATGTTTATTTTTTGTTTTTATATTTACTATTTTACATATTATTTTCTTTTTGAATGCTATTCATATCAATATAATATATTAATTGTATTTGGATAAGTTCCAAAATTTCAAATATACAAAAATATATGACTCTGTCGAGTAAAAGAATTTTCCGAATGCTTGAGTTAAGTAATAGTAGTTATTCAAGTAGAGTTAAGTTAAGTTATAACTCACTGGCATTTGTAGTCCTTTCACTTGATATATTGTGTGATGTCCAAGTAAATGATGGAGATTGGGTCTTTGTCAATAATTGTACCAATCAGATAATTATAAATACGACTTACTCGTTCCTTCGTAGATTTTATATCCATAAAATCATTGCCAATTTTTCTGGTGCAAGTAGGGATAATAATAAATATATCCATCTTAACCATTGTCAAATTTCTCTTAAAATTTAAGAATGAATTATTTAAGTCTTAAATCATTTGTATACTTACCAGATAAATTAAAATGTTGAACTTTTCTCCACCATGCTTGAGATATAACAACAGGCATATGAAATATAATAGCCAAACAGTAATTATAGCATTATGTAAATTTTTCAAATCGACATTACATATTTTTGAATGGAATTTAATCATTAATTTTGATTCACAAATATTAATTAAACCTTCTTTTACGGCTATTTCATACATAATAGTTTCTTTACTTGGTAAAAGAAATAAATGTATGGAGTATAATGTCTGTTATTTGCTCCATGAATCGTAAATAATTAATACAACAAATGGGCTGTAAGATAATGTCACATCCATATATACGTTTTCTTAACAACAGATTAACTTCAAATTAGTTACCAATACATTGTTATATTTTAAAAATAATTTGTTAATTAAAATTCTTAACTTCTATTTGTAATTGTTGTTATGTTCATTAAAGCTTTCTGAGTTTCTTGCAAATTGTTGGGTAATTTTAGTGTAGATTTTTGTCTTGCTCTGTATAAATGTGGTAGATTATTTGCTATGACTTCAATATTTTGAGATAATTTGATGATTTTTCAGTAAATATTTGCTTACTTATTATTTTAACAGCTTTTCTATTAGGTAAATAATCCATAGTTTATCTTTTCACTTGATTTGATATTATTTGTTATTGAAGGTCTTTAGGAGGTAGATGATTGTGCTCAGTTTCTTCTCTAAAAATTGTAATTTTACCCTCGTCGACATATAACTTAGTGTTTTAGTGTTTCTACTGTTTTCTGTAAACTGCCAGTTGCTTCTATTTTTAGTAAGTTATTTACATAAAAGTTTATAATTTTGATAAAGAATTTGATCATAACAACATTTATTCAAAAATATTTTTACCTTATAATATTATTGTCTTATCTGATTTTCGTTGATGGATATTCCGTTTTGACCAATTTATAATTTTATTGCATATAGATAGCAAACAAGTATTCACAAATTATGTATAAGCCAGCACATATCTCAATATCATTTAGCGCAGTTTATTAATTTATTAAATCATCATTAATAATATATCAATAAATACATGATATAATATAAAAAAAATTGAAAATTGAAAATAACAAATTTAGTTTTTAATTTGCTAAACTTAATTAAATTATTATATTTTTGGTACTTCAATATCATCTGGTGCAATTGTTTGGTTTGTATAACCTTTCTTTTACATCAATACAACTGGGACAATAATTGATGTGTACCCTTTTTGATACCATAATTTTGTTTTACTTGTAATTTCTAGCTCTACAGAAATATGCCCTCTATATCTTGTATTTAAATATACAATTTGAATGTAACTAATCACAACTATTTAAATAACTTGCCCATCCCTGATTATAGCTATTTCTAATCTAAAATAATAAATAGTTTGGCATTATCTAATTTAGTATTAAAATGTTAGTTATAATTTATAATAAATGCTATGTTCAATTATCCTGTTAGTGCATTTTTATTATATGATGAGAAAATGTTTAAATGTATGAAATATTTGTTTACAGATGGGTACACTTTGATTGCTGTAAATACTACAGTTAACTGTTCATTACTAGGTATTGGAAATTCTAATAGAAAAAAAAGAAAAGTTGATGAATGTAATGTTGAAAACAAAGAAGAAAATGATTGGGTTCCAACTCCCAAGTTAATAAATGTAAGTATCTTATATTTAGTTTAATATATATCTATAAATCTAATATACCATTGTATTTGGTATGACAAGTTTAAAATATGTAGGTGCTTTACCATAGTTTTAAAAATATTCTTATGAATTATACTATTTTTCATAATTATATAGACATAACGATAACAAAGAAATAATTATTATACTTCTCTACATTTATAATATAAAAGCATGAAATTAATATATATAAGTAAATGTTAGTTTGATTTCACAATATTATAATAAATCATAGAATGATGAAATCTAATTTTTTTTAGCATGATAATTTCAAATTGAAAATAGTTAATCGATTGACAGTACAAATATCAAATATTGGACAGCTGCATAGAATTGTAAGTAATAAATATGTTACATGTAAAATAGAAATTTGGGCAATGCATACAGTGCCTTAATTTTGTGGTGACAATAGGAAAAGTGTACATTATACACAGTAACCAAATGAAGATTGACAAAGTATATTAAGTATAAAAATTAAAAATAGCTGTTTAATTTCAATAAACATAATAAATTAAAAAATATTTCTATAAGCACTCCTAATATTATTTTTATATGAATCACTATATATTACCATATGTGAATCCAAAAGGAATAGGGGAGAGCAGTCCTAATCGTTAAATTATGATGGTCAGAAATCACAACAATTAATTATTTTCCAATAAAATATAAATGTATAACTATAGCTTAACTCCATATAAATATATAATTCCTAGTATAATAAGCTATAGTATAGTTATACTGAGTACATTTTGGCCTGGTATGGTTTTAAATTATGCCTAAAATGCATTTTGGTACTAACAATTAATAAATTGAAAGGACACATCTGAATTTCCATGTATTACCTATACATACATCATTGTACCAAATAGTATTTAATAACTGTTATGATATATTTATTTATGTGAGAATTGTTAACAAATAAACTTAAAAAATAAAACCACTGCATTATTTCTGAACAATCGTAATGATGCAAATACCGAATCAATTTTTGATGTTTAGTCGAAGATAAAAAAAAAAAAAAAATTACCTGGTAGTTATTGGGAGTATTGCTGATACTGCAAAACAATCTTTTGAATCTCCCCATGGAAAAATCCTGAAACCGCACATGTATGTAATATCTATTAAAATGGGCAAGGAATTTAATATAAAATGCACTTAAAGTTTCCCAGAACTTTTGTAACTATCCTTGTGTGTTTGAATGTATTTTATACAGAGTTTTATTTTTATTCTTTCATGTGCAATAGTTATATCCTTGACTAAATTGAAAAATGTCTACATTGCTTCTCATAGACTAATTAGTATTTGTGATAGTCATCCTCAGTAACCTTATGGTCAGATAATAAAGTCATAACATCATATTTTTATTAATTAATTTGTTATAATTTAAAATTATTTTCATTTTCATTTTTGTATTGTTCATTTTCACTTTTAATGAAAAAAAATACATATAATTTCATTCACGTTCATTGAATTTTACTTTATTTAAAAATACACCGTTGCATTTATTTAAACATAAAAGTATTACATTTTTTGCTAAATATAATATTTTCCATTTTAAATTAAAATTAGGATTAAACAAAAAAAAATTACACAGTGCACTGTTATAAAAATGATAATACAGTAATGTCTAACGTCTTTATTTATTCATTTTTTAAAATAATAATTTGATTCAATTCATTTGTTTATAGGATTCTAGCAGAGTATACTACGTTTGGTAATTGCCTTAGTATGCTGATGAATTGTAAAAAATATTAGTCTTAATATTATAATTTTTGAATTGTCCTAATTGATTGGACATTTTTCACAATGTCCAACTTTCTATTTTATCCATAACATACAATAATTGAGCTGTTTACAAAAATTAATAATATTTATGTTTTATTATAGTCCAGTTCTCAACATTTTAAATCGTATAATATTCTTGCAGTAGAACCATTAAATGATCAAGTTTTTCAGGTATGGACTGTTATTATTATTTTGTTACTTTTTGTATTCTACATTGTTATCGTATAAATAATATATCATGCAAGAATCTAACGTATTCTGTTTATGTGTTCAGTGTTATTGTAAATAGCAACAGTTTGTTAAATGTTCTGGCCATAGAAATA
This sequence comes from Macrosiphum rosae, assembly GCA_016617965.1. Lineage (NCBI taxonomy): Eukaryota > Metazoa > Arthropoda > Insecta > Hemiptera > Aphididae > Macrosiphum > Macrosiphum rosae. Next base: position 7,716 of record WHPZ01579801.1, on the reverse strand, counting down.
CAATAACAATTAAGTATTATTATTTGTATATTATGTATTTTTGTTTATCTAAATGTAAGCTTTGGAATTTTAATGTTGACATAACAAATAAGATTGGTTGCTCTAAATGTATTGAAAGGAAATAACTTAACGTAGAAATCGTTGAATATTAATAAAAAGTTACATATTTTGCATTTTAAGAGGATGTTGTATCCGCATATGTTGTCTCGTCTACGTCCACCAGTTTCAATATTGTGTTGTAAGCTTAGATATAAGACTATTGTCGTATTATAAAATTTAAAAGTAAACATTATAATATGTGTTCTTTTGGGGGTTTTTTACAATATTTTAATTTTAAGTGAATGATGAGCATTTTTAAATATTATTCACGCCAACAACACAAATGCTGGATGTACAGTTTAATATATTATGCGCTAATAAGACAATACATGCGGGTGCGACGTCCTATTAATTTTTTATATTATATTAAATTGTGCCTAAAGAAAGTCGAATATGAACTACCATTTATGAGCATTATGTACTTTTGTTTTGAAAATGTGTAACATTTATTAAAATTCATATTTATTCTTTTGCATTGATATATTAAGTGTATGTTTTTTTTATGATATGTATCTGCATCTATTTATTTTGTTACTACAAATTTTAATTTTTAGGATATAGTGACTTCTTCATCGACTTCATCTATTGACATAATAACTTGTAATACAAAAACATCTATAACTCCAAAGCAATATACAATTGCAACAGAAAAAAACATATATTTTGAAGTATCTTACGCACCTATGTTAGCTAATTATATTGCTCGTCAAGATACTTTAAGTTTGGCTCATCTTTTTCACATGAAAGGAAAATCAAAAGTAAAAAAAAACTTTTAAATTAAAATGACTTTTTTTAAATGAATTTTTATTTCAGAATGTAATTGTTTCGAGTGGGGCAGTTAATAAATTAGACATACGTAATCCTCATGATGTGATGAATTTGTATCCTTTGAGTTAAAAAATTAAGTTTTTTGAAATGTTGGCGTTTAATTTTGGAAATAGAAATAAGTATTATTTTGCAGAAAAGTTCTAAGTAGTACCATTAAGTATAAAATCTATAAATAGGCAATATTTTCATCAAACATTTTGATAAAAGTGTAACACACCACTTCACGATGATATGCAACCTATTCACATATTAAAGACATATTTTTAAGAACTAAGTATGCCACAAAAATGATTATTATTTACTTTTTAAAATATTTTTTTTGGTATTTGATAATAGAAACATGCCTTTTATTAATACTTATCAACATTGTTCAATTTCTTTGTGTTTTTATAAACTATATTTAAATATTTAAAAAAATATCTTTTACTTTACCACAATGTATTAAATTTATGATATGAACTTTGTTTCTTTTACTATTCCATGACATTAGACATTTTATGACTACTATTAAAGATTCATCAGTAATCAAATATTTGATTATGATTTAAACACATTATATTTCTCTTATTGATTTTAATATAAAAAAACTTGACGAAAATTCAGAGGTATTTTACTAGGTCTTTCAAGGAAACAGTCAAAAGAATCAATCACTCAAGGATGTTATTCTATTATATTACAAAGATGTGTGTTATAAATTTAATTTTTAAAGTATTAAATAAACAAATATAGTATGAATTATAAATTACAGATGAAAAAAAAAAAATAATAAGTCTGCAATTAACACACAACCAAGAAAAATAACATCATAATATTGTAAATAATTTATAAAATAAGACGCACCTATGTATAATATGTTTTGAAAATATCTTTTCAACGATACATTTTTATTTATTACTAAATGGTTTGTTTTTATTTTTAATGAAAAATAATTGTATTTTAGATTATTATAAATTAAGAACAAATTTCCAGAACAAGAAGCATATTTGTAATTGCTTACAATTTTATACTACCAAGATTGTTAAACAATATATTTAATACATAAATTAATAGGCAATATTAATATTTAAATATCTTATTAATTAGCTTGTACAAATAAACATATCATATCATATTATGATTAAAAACATACAATTTGTAGTAACAACTATTGTCTATTACAGCGGTTCTTAACCTTTTGTGGCACACAGAGACTTAGATCACCGAATTTATGAGAAAAAAAAATTAATTTTAATGACTCAATTGTTAACATTTTTTTACACAAAAGTTTCTATATTCATAACACACAATCCTAAAATATCTAATAATTCAATAAAAATAAATAATAATATATATTGTGTATATTGTGTGTGTGTGTGTGTGTGTGTGTGTGTGTGTGTGTACGATCAGAAAGACAATAGTGTTGCGGATGATGGTAGGAAAAAAAGTCTCGGGGAAAAAAAGTCACAAAGAAAAAGTCTCAGGGAAAAAAAGTTACATTTTTATAAAAAAAAAAAAACATGTCATTGAATCGTTGTCGTATTTAAAAAATAATATATATATATCACACAAAGTTAGAAAAAAATAATTACATTATCGTGTAATAACAAATTTTCATTTTGAAACAAATCCCATTCACCTTAATCAATAAAAAAATTATTATAGTATAACTAACACACAGTAATTATACTAAGTTATTTGATTAATAGATTGTATAACTTACCTTCAACTTTAAGGGTTTTCAAATCATCACAGTTGCCATTATTTGGATGATTTTCACTCCTTTGATTTCTTAAAGTTCGTTTTGTTGAATTTTCACATGGGAATTGATATAATACCTCTTTCGGCTGATTTATGACTGTTTCAGAAAAAATTTGCCCCGGTAATTTTGATGTAATTTTTGCTTGTTGTTTCATGTTGCATTTAATTCTTTCAGTGATCACCAAATTTTCATTGGGCAAATGACTATGGTCGCGATTTAATTTTGACCATACGTTGGGACCAGCTAAATCCGAACTGGTAGTGAAATTTGCAAAACATTTCAACGATGATGCTTTTGAACACTTCCACTGTGTATGGTTCTGGCATTTTTTTTTCTTAGTGTATAAAAAACCTTCAAATACAATTTTTATGTTCCTTTATTGGACTTTAAAATTTGTATTTCCATTTTTGAATAATTAAAACTGTGTACACTGTCTTGACGTACTTTTACTACGACTGTAACATCTACTGCACTATACTATATTAGTCACTAGATGTCAACGAACAACGTTAAGCACAATGTCACAATGTAATAAAATTAATAGTTATAAGATAATTTTATTATATCACGCTCTTACCCCTATAATCTGGTATATATATATATATACTATACATGTATATATGTCTAATCTTCTGTCGATTTCCGATGCCATAGAAAAAAAACCAAAAATTATCAGATACAGCTGGTATATACTATATAGTATTAAACGTTGTCATTTTATTTACGGTTGTCCACACAAAACTAACGTATAATATGGTATATTAGATATTATGATATGTGGATAGTATATGTTATCGTTTTATCAACTTATTTTTCACACAAAACTAACATTTTATACAGAGTGATTATATAAGTGTTATGTAAAATATTCCAAATTGTATATTTTTTTAGTTTTCTAAACTTTTTTTTACTAGAGACTTTTTTTCCCCTGAGACTTTTTTTCCGGGACTTTTTTTCCCAGAGACTTTTTTTCCGTTCCCCGTCGTTTAGAATAGCAGGTCTATAACAAATTAAAAAAGAAAAAATGATTCGGTCATAATTATCCATAATTATTAAAGCTGTTGCTCTACAGTTGTAGAATTTCCCAATTCTTGATATTGTGATAAACTTTGTTTCATGCGGTAATATTTTTATCGCATGAAAATAAATATTTTGTATTCTTGAATTTTGGCATGACTAGTCGAACGAAAAACGTTTTGTTGACTATTTGTTGACTGGTAAAAAGTCTGCACACATTTTAGTCGCATGATTATCGCATACGTTATCAAACTTTTAAGAAATGTAATATTAACTTTTGAAATTATTTAGTTGATAATTGATATTGTTTTTAATTGTTTTATTATTGTAATATTATTTTAAATTTGTACAATTCTCGTGATTCGTTTATAGTTTCTAATTTTAATATTTTTAAAATTAGGATTTTACTTCTGCCTATACCAATAATATTATATTTTACAGTTATTTTACAGTGGCTAATTACGATGAAATAGAAATATAGTTCGCTGTTGAGGATATTGAAGAACATGGACAATTAATTCACTTCATACAAACTCGAAATTAAGAAATTATAATGTATCCCTTCACATTAGATCTATTAACAAATTGAAAAAAAACTATTAAAACCTCATATAGGTAAAATGAAATAAAAGTCAATTTAGTTTAAAATATATATCCCAACCACAGTATACTCCACTGGTTAAGCAAGGTCGTTGCTGTAATAAGCCAACATGAAATATTTTATGGTTGGGTTTGGTTCCCAAAAAAACATTAATGAACTCACCAAAATCCTTAATGGGTACCTAACTAATGTTTTTAATTATTTATGAAATGAAAATAATAAATTAAAAATATGATACCTAGGTGTTATTTATTGAATATACTTTATACAGTGTGTTAATTGTACCTTATTCAATCAATTTTAATCTGAATGACAATCAAAGTATTGATATATTATGTATTATGTGAACCTTAATATCACTTAATTAATATACAGTTGGTAAACGTTGAAATCTTATTAGTATACTATTTGATAAATATTATATGCATAAAAGATAAATAAATTATAAATTATATTGTAAAAATAATATTTTATTTTTCCCATTATAATTCCTATAATAACTATTTGTTTGATTGCAAAATATATAAATTAAATAAGTTCAAATTTCCCCAGCTAGACATACTAGAAATTCGCTAGACTAAACCGGTTCACTTAAATGGTTTATTAAAATGATCCAGGTTTATAATCGTGTGTAAACTGTTTCGAAACGATTTATTCAGAAATACTTAGTTAATTTAATATAATAATTTGTAAACTCCCCATACTCCACCATGAACAAGCTTGTTGCTGGTTTTTGTTTTAGAGAATTCACTAAAGTATTAAGAAATTAAGATTAAATTACTTAAATTATAATAAAATAAGAATCCTTCTTAAAATAAAATATATAGCAACAGAAACAAAAGCAAAATATTTTTAAAACTATATCTAACTATATTAATAACAAAATTATAGCTCATCTATTACATAATATTTAAATGATTAAGTAATTCAGTAAAATAAAAAAACTACCTTTTGGCGGAGAAATTGTTTGTCTGGCCGTTGGTGATACGGCATTTTCTATTAATATATATTACTGCCATTTTATTCCACCACTTCCAAACTTTTTGGATGCATCCCTCACTTGTCGAAAACAAGTCAATAATCTTCGCAATTTTTTGTCGCATTGCTTAGAGCTAATATTAATATTTTTAGCTTTCATTTCTTTTGAAATCACATCCCACTGCTCCAATTTCTTTCCTTTTTTTTTAATCTTATCGAATTTTTCATTGCAAGCTCCTCTTAGTGATATTAATAACTTGGTAGCAGTTGCTGACCATGAATCTAAAAGAAAACACATTTATATGAAGTTGAAACATAAATTGTAAATACAGTATTTAATTATTTTTACTTGAATCTGTGGTTTCATTATGTTGTGAACCAGCATCACCTATACCAAATTCAGCAGTACCTCGTTTTCCAATACTAAAATCAAAAATGAGAGTTCTTGGCATGTTATATATTTTAATAACACATACATATTATCTCTGAATGCACCGAAATCAGGGTTAGTAAGGGTAAGTGAAACACTAAAAACAAAATTCAACTTTATTTCCTTTTCTAGACTCACATTTTACGTTAAGAAGATTTAACCTATTATCATATATTATGTTATGAGGTAAATATTCATATTTCTGGTAATAAAAAAATCTAGTTAAAAATTGCTCTAATGAAAAATATTTATTTTTTTTTTAAATCCAAGTGGCTCACTGTCTATTCACAGGGAAAAGTGAGTCATGGGCATATATTTCTATATTTCACTATTGAGCTATACATAAAGCATAATGGGCCAAGTTTTTAAACTTCTTAACCATAATACAAAAAATAGTAAAATACCTATACTGAGAATTTTCAAATCAAGACTGTTTTTAAATAGGTTTTTCAAAATTTCCATTTAAAATAACTAGTTCCAAACAATATTTTATACAATGTCTACTAGCTTTCAATGACCTTTAAGTAGGTATATTTTATTACACTTGCCTCATTGATTTGCTTACCCCTATACTACTAAACCTAAAACCTAAAGAATTCTTAACCGTCTCTAAGTTTGCACATCATAATAAGAAGAGTTAACTTTATAATATTATGGTTATAAATTATAATTGCTATACCCATTATTAGTTTCAGTTAAGACATTACCTACCTTGTATGTAGTTATCCATGATATTCTGGTCTTCATCATCAATTTCAGTTGTCTTCCAATTCCAAACACTTGCCATATTTAGTGTTATGAAAATGAATGTTACGAAAATAATATAAATTTAAAAAAATATGTATGTACCTAGTACCTTTGTTTAAATATACAAACATACATACAATGCTAGTACATCCCTATTCAAAAACTATATATTATACAAAAACAATAATTCTATTCGGTCACAAACGGGATTTCGGTGTTATAATAAGATAAAAATATAAATTAATAAGTGATAGCCAGACAGCTGTGATAATATAATAAATTAAGGGGAATTATTAAAATTAGGAGGGGAAGAATCAGGACCGGTGTTTTTAAACCACCTAGTTATGGTGGTCTAAGAAAAAGTAAACCGGTGCGTCTTATTTTAAATCTGTTTGGAATTTCTTAAAACCAAACCGCTTTACATTTTAAGGGGAAATTTAAACCGGTTTAGCCTAGCGAATTTCTAGATACAACAACAATAATGTTATGATTTCCACGAATTTGTAATAAACCTAATCGGTTTATCATAATAAGTACCCTAGTATTCCTTTAGTTTTATCGTTAGGAAATCCTTATCAAAATGTAACTCAAATAACGTGTCAGATATAAAAAATTAATTCTGATACTTTATAATTTGTGTATGCTCTGAAGTCTAAATTGTATTTTTTTTTTTTGGTTGAGTCGTATATGTTTATGGGTTTTTAATTTTTATATTGACTGCAAGCTAACGATCCATTAAAAACAATTAAATAAACAACCCAATGAACGCATTTGTTTTTTTTAAAAAAAGGTGAACTTGAACGAGTTCATTTTTTAAGTGAACTTTCCGAATACTGATAGATATGTTAAACATCATTAGCTGCATGCTGAATGCTTTTATTTGTTTTTAACTTTTTAAGGAAAAGATTTATGTTACTATAACAGGTAGGTAATATAGCATTCGTTAAAAAAAAAGAAAAATATACTTGATGAAATGACTTCGATCACTATATATTATCAGGGATGGACAACTTACGTCCATTTGGAGTACCATTTTTAACTGTCCCGTGCTAAATATCAAATTACCTTATTAAAATTCAATATTTCTATATTTTAATTCATTATATTGATAAAATTATAAAATTCGTTAATTAAATAGATAATTAAATATAGGACTTATATTGAATATATATATATATATATAATAAAACCTAAATCATTCAATAAAAGTCCTATCTTTATGAAACCTTCGAGGATCGAAGCAGAAACGTCCCTAGACAAGTTACCAGTTTTTAAAAG
>WHPZ01579800.1:0-27593 GCA_016617965.1 Macrosiphum rosae | reverse complement strand
AGTATAGGTAGGTACCTAGTATAACAGCAGCACATTTACACTACGCATATATAGATAACTATAATAAGTAAACGAGTGCAAATAAACGATAATATTAAAATTAAGATTCAAATCCGTATACAGACGGACTATTATAATATTTTAATTCCGACTTTGTTGTTTTTGGACGCATTTTAATTGAATAAAATCGCTGAAAGAAAACAACTCTCACACGCATAATATTATCGCTTCGCAACGAACTTACCTTTGGAGGCCGTATGGAATATTTTAAAGACACGCGATTAAGCCCCCATCCGTTTCATCCACACAGTATATATAAGACGGTGTGCCGGTGCCAAGTTTGATGCTTAAATGAAGCACATACATATAATAATATAAGTAAACTATAATTTAATTTTGTGACGAGACCTAGTTCCTGATACCGTCGACTCCGTAAACATTTTACTAACTTTATAAACACGATACAATACAATACAATACGCTTTAATATGCAATTCCATATTAATAGCCGTTTACGCCTATCTATATATTTATATATATTTTCGATTCCACAACTTTTGGATGTTATGATAGTTAAGACGTACACATGTTATATTGTATATAAATATAGTTTAACATAATAGTACTTGTATGACTGTATAATGGATGAAAAAGTACTTCTAATATAATATACTGTTTACAACTCACTCTATATAATATACTGTTTATATAATATCAGAGGTTCCCAACATTTTTTGACTCACAGCACCCTAAACTCTAAAGTGTATGATATTATTCTTAAGACCATATTACATTATAGAATATTACAGCGTATATTTATACTTCTATTTAATTTTAGTATTAGTGGAGAAAGGGATGCCAAACAAAAATCTATATCAATATATTGAACTAATTACTATAGTTACTACAGTGTTACACAGAACACACACACTACCGTGCGCATATCTTTCACGAGATCGTTTTTCCTGAAAAATTGGACCTCTGGCTTAGGAGCTATAAAAATTTTGAATAATATCTTATTATATATAGGTACCAATATAAAATATTTTATAATACTATTACTCATATTATGAAACTAAATATTATTATAGTATAATATTATGACGGGGGACGGAGTGACCGAGCGGACTGAGGCGTCGGTTGCAATGCGCACCGTCGGAAGTTCGAATCTCGGTCACGGGCGGCACTTATCTCCGGGGAGACGCCTTTCTGGAGAGAGAGGCCGCCATCACCCGACCGGGCATGTCAGATACCTACGGGTGTCCAAATCAAAAATTCTGCCAAAAACAAACACACACGCGTAAACAAATCTACGGTACCCTCCCCCCCCCAGTACCACAGGTTAGTGGCCTTAGTAATTGAAACCTTAGCCCTAATAACGAAAAAAAATATATATATTATGAAGATGAAATGCACTTACGTCGTCCGAAGAACCGGCAGTCGCCATGACGGGCATTCCGTAATCGCCTCTGGGGTCGTGTATGCCGTTCAACTTGATGACGCGTATGCCGTTGGCCAGACTATCGCCGTCCGTCACGTGGGCCGTGTGCGCGAAATCGTCGGGCGGCCGTCCCTCGCCGCAGTCCACGCCGTCTTCGGTGCGCTTGCTGCTCGTGGTCACCGTCTCCTTATACTTGGCGGCCGGCGGCGGTGGCGTCGGTGGGGCCGCTGAATTCGCCGTCGCCTCGGTGGCGGCCCGCCGCTTGTTCGCCGCGGCCGGCGGCCCGTTGACCACGGTTACCGGTTCCCACACCTCGGACGTGGCGCTCGTGTAGTAATTGTCCTCTTTGGTCTCGCGCGACCGCTCGTCCACCACCCGGCCGGCCCTGGCCACGGTCACCTCCTCCCGCGTGACCACCGTCGACTTTACGCTGAGGTTCGTCTCCAGGTGGACGGGCGCCCGCAGTATGCCCGCCCGGACCAGTATCTGGTTGAGCAGGTCGCAGTCGGGCACGTCGCCCCGCAGCAGCGCCCGCTTGATGGCCGCCCCGTCGTCACCGTCCAACGACACCGGGACCCCGTTGACCAGCAGCACCTCCTCCTCCTTGACGCTCGACTTTTTCTCGCAGTCCACCACCACCGCGCCCTTGCCCAGGATCGACTCGACCGTCTCTTGGATCTCGTCGTCCATCATGTCGCGTTCGCTTCTTCCGGTCGATAATAATGATAATAATATTATGTTATCAGGTCTATTGCATCCGCTCAGTTTCCGCGAGCGTCGTGCGAGTTCGGGTGGCTCACAAGTCTGCCGGTCCCGTCATTGTTGCACGTACATTATATTACTATGGTACAGTAGTACAGTACACAATTGTATAGTTCCGTGTACAATGCACCGACGACGATTAATGGCTGACGCTTAACCTAAACGGTAACGGAACAAAAACAAAAACACACACACACACACAACGATGAAACACGACATACGAATTTGTTCAACAGAGCCGTGTCCGAATCGTGCGTCAAGCCGCGCCGGAGGGATTATGTACGCGTTATATTGTACACCGCATGATCCCGCTTGTATAATATTGTAATCCCGCGCGTCTGCGTATGCGGTAGGAATTCTTAAGCACTACCGATATACGCGCACGCAGCGGGACGAGCCACTTCGGCGGAATATTATACGAGTGGATTATACGAGCAGGACTTGTGTAGATTTCGTATTTATATATTATTGTTATTACATGAGCGACCCCGTGTTGTAAAATATAAAAAAAAAACGGACAATTTTATACATAACATATTTCGGGTTTTAATCCATGCGTTGATAACCGAGGCCCTGTTCTTTTTTCCCACGCGGTATGTTTCTATTGGATAACGTGATGCGTATAAAGTCTAATTTTAGACAAATAGTTCACAGCTACATAATATACACATTGTAATATAGTCAATACATTATGACCGACATATTTGAGAGGAACGGGATAATAATATGGAATATAATAATTATGGTACGACGCGATGCACACGTGCGAAGGAGCGCACTTGTCCATAATTTATAAACAGTGCATTATGATACTATGATGATGGACATGTACATTATGCGGCCGAAACTAAACTATAAAAAGTGAAAGTGAATTTAAGTAATTTCACCGAGATTTTTCGAAAAATTGTTTGTTTAACATTTACAACATTTTTAAAACACGGAAAACTTTATAAACTCGATATATTATTTACAATAATACCATTGATAATAAATATTATAATTTATAATACTGAAAAAAAGAAAAATTTGCGTATAGTAAACTTCATAAGGTGACACGATTTGGATATGACTCTGTATACAAGTGGACAACATAATGTTATGATTAAGGTACATGGGTGATAATATAATATAAATAGGTAACCACCGTCTCGAAATGCATTTTGTTACAGGAATCGCACTACGGCGAATCCTAAATAATATATAGGCCATAGGGACGAATAAAAATCATATATATAATTACAAGGCGTTGCAGTCCGAGGTTGTAGGTAATAATATAATATAGGTACCGCGAATCCTAAATAATATTATACCTAAGTACGAAGAAAAATCATATTTAATACAAAGGCGTTGCTGTCGGAGGTCATAGGTAATAATATAATATAGCTATAAAAACGTTCACGAGCGACACATGTGCAGCTAGCATGTGTTAGTTGAATATTATGTGACCAAAAATGAGTATTGGCCGGCATACGTATATCCAGACCTAATATTACCTACTAAATTTATGTCGCGTAAATACTACAATAAAATTATTATTGTATCTCGCCGCAATCCGCCTACGATAATACACGCGGTCCAAGTGATCAGTTATTGATATAAGGTGCCCATTCCGAAAGAATAACAAATTATATTTTACGGGATATTTTACGTAGATTTGACTACCTCCCTGTATAATATCGATGACTTACTAATTAGTAACTACTATATTATTATACCGAACGGCGTGGGGCCGCCCCGCTATCGGCATTTTAGCAGAAAACGGCAATTTTGGTTATTATAATAATTAAAAGTCTAATAGGCATAATTATACAGTTCAAATGAGTTAGCTCGATGACTTGCGACAATAACAAGGAAAAAACACTTGTTGCAAGGAAAAAACCATAATTTCACTTTCCAAAACACCCTTTGCAGATATTATATCGTCATACTAATATACTATTACACATGTACGGCGTTTAGGGAGGACATAGGAGCTATGGCCGCCCCTAGACATAATAAACTGCCTATAAATATCACAGTACTGTGTAATGGGTCAGTGGTCACAGTGACTGACTGAAGTATGACCAAGTTGTTAATAATGAAATATAGGCCTAACGAATAAATGGGTAAATGGTTAATAGAGGAATTATTGGTCCAAAAGGATATTGCCCCCCCCCCAAGAAGACGAATCAAATCCGCTACTATATTATTATGAAGTGATATATCTACGTTTGGAAATCTACAATTAATTTAAACCGACGACGACGTAATCGATAATGCTATACAACGATAATATAAGTGCTGTAACCCACAAAAAGGATTTAATTTTCAATAATCCGACCTGGTTCGACCAGGTTTGTGGCTCTAGGTTTATCATGCGATGTGACAGCGAAAACGAACGCACGTCATCGAGTTATTATACAAGGACGGAGGATATACATATTATTATTATTATATGGTTTATGACAAATATTAGTATTGTGCACATCATTATTTAATGTATGCATGACATGCGCACATAATACTATTATCACGACTTAACCGAGTTTAAAGTATACTTTTTAATATATATAAATATATATATTTTTTGTATACATAAATACATAAATATTATAGTGAAGTTCGTTATTATAATAATAAGTGCAGTTTAACACAGCATTGTATACGGAAAACAATAGCGCATAAATGTTTTAAAATAACAAATTTCGCGATTAAACAGCTTTACTATATCCGTTGTATTTCGCGGCAAGTCAGATAACGCACATCGTTCGATAATAATAATACAATATAAATAATATCATTCTATAACAGTTGATGTAGAAAAGCCGATTACTTACAGGCATTCATGTAAATCTTTGATAAATTCCAAACGATATGGAAATAATGGAAACCTCTAAGAGAGAAAAACAAAGTGGGCAAACGCAAAGAAAGACAGTACGGTTTTTTTTTACGTGGGGATGAATTACAAAATACAGATCTTTAAATATATATCAATATTCTACGATGTGTATACACTGAAGTTCAGTGACTGAACAACGGAATAATATGTTCGCCTACACTAATGATATTTCTGTATTCGTGTTTATCCAATCTGGAATAATTGTTCACACATCAACTACTTTTATACAAAGATTACAATATTATACAGATTATAATATAATAAACATCACACACGCGAGAATATAACATGTACATCAACGGGCAACGGCAAAGAGACGACGAGAGCGTATAAAAGTTTAAAAATTATACAAAAAACACAAGTTTTTCATAATTTTGTATTCAAACTATTTTACGAACTGATGAACTTACTATTGCAGTAACACAAATCGTGTATTGCGTAACCGTCCTAAAATATCATAACAGACAAACAACACATTTTTTTCTTGAATACAAATGACAAATGTATAAGATTGCAATTGGTAAAACGAAACCAATCGCTCATAAATAATTATGGTGCTGCTATTCGATTAGATCTGTTGTATTTATTTATATTTTAGTCATTGAATTATTCTGTATGTTTATTTAGGCCCTTTTCAGTTTGGCCATAGAAAATAACACCGATTTATTGGATGATTTTATAATATGCTATTAACCAACATTATTTTACAATTTATAATTATATATATTTTACAACATTAATTGTTTGAACAAAAAGTATAATATTTACAGTTGAAATAGAAAATCACATTTGAATTAAGTTTGTTTTTAATTTAGAAATTGTATGACTAAAAATTAAATATTTAAATATTTTATGAATGATTTATTAAAAATACAATGTTTCTAGACGTAATTTATAACGTCATATTATTATATGCACCGAGTACCAGAATATCAAAATAATGAGTAATGCGTAAATGATACTAAGGTACACTAAACGATATTTTAATAATTAATATAATATATTAATTATTAAAAGATTATTAAGAAAATCTGATAGAAACCTTGAATGTTAAATAGACAAATTAAACACAAATACATAAACAGAAAAACAATCATATTAATATGATGGGTTCATGGTAATACAATGAGTTCAAGTTACAATAGTATAATGAAAGAGAAAATAATAAAGTTGAAACATTTAACAACCTGCACTAGTGCACTATACACTTTTTAGTTTTTTTTTTAAATATTCATTTATTATAAACACATTTTATATTATGTACAAATACCTATAATATATAGGTTCTAGGTAAATTACTTAAGCTACCAAAAATAATTTGCATACGTAAGTTACATAAATCAAGATAATGTAATTAAAAAAAACAACTTATTTAAATGCATCATAACTTCTGATTTGAGTATCAAATTTAATATTTTTACAATAAAATTCCTTTTATTTTTTTATCTACTTATTATGATCATATAGATAACAAACACAATACACAATACGTGATCTGCATTGCACGAGTCTTGCTAAATCCTCAAAAGTGAGTATTTACACGCGATTGGACCCAGTGAATTTCGAAGAAAATATCTTTTCTGAAATTCGAGATACTTGCCATGGCATTGGTTCGAGTGAAAATCCAAAACTAGTAATGTAGAAGGTAATGGTAATAAATCAATATTATCGCAGGATCATTACAATATGCAACATGTGTGTTGGTTTTTATGTATTATTAATTTATAAATATATATTTTCCGAATTCACCGACAATAACATGCAAAATGCTATACATGGTTTGAGGTTTACCCACTTTGTTGAATACGAGCCAATAAAAAAAAAGGAAAGTAAAGAAAAATACGTCTCGTTATTGGCATAGATTAATTATGCATTGGGTCCAGACGAACCGAATTCTAAGAACTCCTAAGACAATCAACGTACCCGCCCACTTGTCGGACACCGGAGCAACACGTGTGTGTTAGTACTTTATATAATAATTTATTAAAAATGCAACGAGCTGCTCGAAATAATCCTAGGGATCCATTAGTCCGCGCGCGGTACGCAAATAGTCGTTTTCCAGGGCTTGATGTTGGTTTTTTCTACATTTTATGAAACGCTGCGAGTGCTGATAATATCATAAAATAAACGTACACAAAGAGCATAAAAGAAAAATTAAAACCACGTCGTTTTTAACATTATATTATTACGTTTGGTTTTTTCTCCCACCGCTGATGTCGCTGCCGTTGGCGCCCACTCGCGGCGTATGGACCGGAAAATAACACGTACGGTTCGGGCTATTTAGGGTTATAATATAATATAGTGTGTGTATGATATTACAATGACCCCGTGCACATGTTTACCTATTTGTCAGCTGCGCGGGTGTGGTGACATTATTCGGGGTAAATTGGTTGGCGTGTGCGAGTCCTTGAACGAAATCGCCGGAAACAAGACGTTTGTGTGGACCCATACACAATCGATATATAGAAAAAACGACGATCGTCATCACCGATGAAGATGATTTTTTTTTCCAATGGAAACGCGATTGGGGGGAAAAAAATTAATTCCATAAAAGATCCTTGAAATGTTACACCAGATGTTGAACTCGTACGGTACTAATATAAAATGTATATAGCTTGAAATAATCTCGGCGATATACAATAGGAACTAGGTATACTATACGTCATTATAATAATATAAGCTATTAATAATTAATTAACTATGAAAATATCAAAACACCGATATTAATAATATAATAATGTTAAATAGTATTAAAATGCAGAAGCATGACATCAACAAAGTTTAAGTTTTAATATCCCGGAAAAACAAATCAATATTCAAATCACGACCGTGACATGTGTTTCAAATAGTTAGTTCGATGTTTAAAAATATCTTAAACGTTATAAATCAAAATAAACCGAATGGAGTACGTTTACAATTTTGAATTACTTTCTATAGTGATTGAAATTAGAATTCCAGAATGGTAGTAGAAAACTATAGGATATGACGTATACGTCAACGACAAAGAGTTCAAAATTATATAACAATATTATCAAAATATAATATAATATTGTAATTTATTTTATTTTATTTTATTTTATTTATCTTCTTTATAATTAATAAGTAATAAATACAATATTTTTTATATATTTCTTTGAAACCATTTTATATGCAGAACCATTGATTATAAATACTAGTGGAACTTTCCCTCGGTACCATGTCTTCCCTACATAACTACGTACAAGTATAAAAGCTATATGAAAAAATACATAACGAATAACTAATTTTACTATCCATTGTAGGTCATAATAAAAATAAAGTACCTAAATTGTATACCAAACTATACTTTTTTTATAATATAGCGAACTACCTATAAATTTAAAATGTTTATGTGCCAACCGAAAAAAACTATAATATGTTAACACAAACACATATTTTTTTATTTTTTTATTTCATTTCATATACATATAAATACTGGGCCCCACCGAGAAAACTCGTGTGTTAGTACAAGTACTACACTAATGTGCAATCATAATTTAAAGTTATTGTGATCTTTCCAGTCACATGAAATCAAAATTAAAAAGTTAGAATATTACCAATATAGAACAATGTAGGTATAATATTATATAATATGTATATTATGTAATGCAACCAAGTTCAACAAAAATTAGGTATTAGAACTCAGAAGGTAGATAACTAATACTTTGTTTACGTTTTGATTAATACAATATATTATATAAGTATAGTATTGTACTTATTTTGATAATATACGTTCAACGCCTCAGTGTTTAAAAATTTTATATTACTTTTTAATTATTTATAATACTATGTAATGAAATCAAAATTCAAATCGTTTGTCCTTATGCATGTTTATTGTCTGAATAATATTAATAAGCTCACTACTGCATGACTTCTGTATGACTGTATGAATATTGCTATACGTACATTTTAATATAATAATGATTTACCGTCATGAATCACGAATACGAATAAAAGTTATTTCAAAATTATATGTGAATAAACTAAAAGGTTGTGCATGGGTTCTTTTATATTATGTAAAATGTAAAATGGTTAAATATTCATTATAATAATAATAAATCATGATTTTTTATTTAGTCACTTTTAACCGTATTGCGTGATGCGGCACGGTACCTACTATAATCGTTAAATTATAACAACCAAGACGCATTTATAAACTACACTAAATGAAATCTTTGTAAGGCTATTTAGAAGTTAATGACATTCCAGAAGTATAGTGGACCAAAGAACGCGATTCTTCAAAAAGTCGTAAAAAGTTATACTTCATTTTGGCATTCGTCCGAAAATGTAATCAGAAAATAAACTATAACATACATAATTTAAGCTTAGTCCTAATATTTAAGCCAAAAATTCAAAAAATCCCATATTAGACTTTATGCCACGCAATTCAAAATATTTTGATAAACGTGTCCTTTTTTTTACTACAGGCGTATGATATATTATGTTTAAATTGAAATGATTGATTATTATGAATAATAATAATTCTCTTATTTTAACAATGCACAGAACTTTACAGATATTTTATTGAACTAGATACCAATACATACGAAATTTTTTCAGAACGTACCTATAATAATAATACATTTTTATTTAACTAGTTAATTTTATATGTATAATTTAGTGTAATATCTGTGAAGTCCTTGTATTATATACTTTTATAATATAATCAATACATAACACGGAAAATTTACCTTTGATGAATAATACCTTTGAAATATATTTAAAACTGAGTACTTACTGCAGAGGATTCATAGAATTAACTAGAAACACCATTATACTATAAAAATCGAATTAAGTACACATATACTGAAAGTATGAAATCAATCATCAATAGGTACTACCTTCATTTTAATTTTACGAAACATAAATGGTTTTCATTGCGTTGTACTTTTTTCTGCTAAAATATATATATTAATATTAATCACAAACAAACAAACTTAAGTATGAAATCAATATTTTGAATGTGTACTTTATATTAATACGATTAGGTATTCAAATATTTATTCATCAATAATACTATGCTAACATTCAATATAACAAAATAAATAAAACTTATTGAAATAAATATAAAAATTTAAACTAACACTAAAGTAAACATGGAACCTAATGGGGATATATACACGCAAATACATGTTTTATCCACTCACTGAACAAAAAATAACCTTAAAGATAATTTATAAGGTATTAGGTAACTACTTTTAAAATTAAATTAAAAAACAGGGAAGTTGTTTTGCTATACATATAAAATGTAGATTTTGAGAGTACCTCGTCATTGAGTAAAGTCACTGTAATGGTTGTGTTTAATTTAAATTCCATGATAGATCATTGTATGTGATTCATACTCAGCACTCAGATCTATATCTAACAATATTTTATAACTTATTTTGTAAACGCTATCGATATTTACATTTAAATATCCTGCAGTTTTGTCAAAATGTAATTTGCAATGCTCATAAAAAAAAATTGTAACAACGTATTTTCAATGGCCGTAGGTATAAGAATAACTTAGGGTATGAGAAGCGACATAGATAAAAAAAAAAAAAAACAGAAAAGTTGAAAATTTCAAATGTCTTTCAATAGCACAAAATATTTTTAACCTTTTATCATGTCCAGAAAAAGCAATTATAAATATCAGATGAACATTTAATTCTATAAAGTCTGCACAGTTATATTTTTAATATTTTTATTTTCTCAAAAACCGCTTTTGCGCAAATATTCCACATTTTCCGTAATTTTTATTCTGATTACTCGGAAAACGTGTTTTTTTAAGTTTGAACCACCAATGTACAAACTAGATTCAATTCGCTACTGGAAACCAGCATTATATTAAATACAGAAAAAAATATGCACCTTATTGTAAAACAAATATGCTCCCGTAAGGTAATTTTTTTATTCAGCAAATTACAAATTATATAAACAGTAATAAATATTGTTCCTAGAAGTTTTTTCAAAAGTTTGGTAGAAGATCAGGCCACTTAATTTATAAATATACCAAATTAATATTTTATGTAATATACGTATACCACCTGCTACCTATCTCACTTATTACTTACTTAAGTTAATAGATTTAAAAATCAAAAGTTAATTACAAACTTTTTTTATTACTTGGTAGGTAATGCGGTATTAGCCACTATAAGGTACTTAAATTATAAATTTACAGCAAAATAAATTACTTTTTCAATTTTAATTATTAGGTATTATAAGTAATTGAAAATTAATATATTAAGTACCTGTATTGTTTTAAGTGACTTAATATAAAATTGTATATAATAAAGACGTATATACACTATACATATTTCAAAATATATAGGTAGGTAGTTGTTCAAGTATTAGCTACCTATAATCACATCAAATAATTAACCTATTCCTTTATTTTTTATCAACGAAATGTATATTTAACAAACGTATTATATTATATAAATTGTACCAATTAACTATAAATAATTACATAATTGACATTGGAAAATTTAAATAATGTCATTACTGATTAGTAATTACTCTTATTCACTCTTCATTATTAGTTTATTACAATTTATTGCCCTTAATAGGTAGTTATTATTTGTACCATCGAATCAATATCATACATATTTTATAGTCTATAGAAAAGAAAGTCCCCAATGAAAGTCTTATAATTTTAAAAACTATACTAACTCGAATAGATAGATACATGACGTGATGTGATTTTTTGTGTATTGAATATTTGCATATAATTTATCAATGAATAGGAGGTAGGCTGCAGAATACTGCCTTAACTATGGATCCTGGAAAACCGACCGGTGAAGTATAAATACATAATACACCCAAGCACCATCCGTTTGGTTTTTGCCACATTTTTATAAGAGCCAGTTCACAACCCAGGCCGAGTCGGAGAATACAACTATAGTAGGTATACCTACACAATGAACTCAGTACATACTATACACACCGCACACACATACATATATTTATGTAGGTATAATTAAAACTAATCAACACGTATATTATAAGATATTAATGCAAACAACTCGCATACGCATTTTTAAACAATATTTTTTTCATTCTCTGATTATGATATATTTTCGCAATCCACCGTTTTTTACGAAAATTCTTAAATCGTTTTAGCGTCGCAGTATAACGATAAGTAATAGCATATTATATGAAAATAAAATACTTTGGGAGTAGGTCTGGGAGTAGGAGTAAGACCTTGATTAGTATGCTACGCGACAACAACGACAACCATACGAATATACGATGATCAATCACACAAACAATTATATTGGACTTGGCAGAGATCGATTTATATATTTATACATAATATTTTGTACGACGCTTTGTCCAACATCTGTACAGTAATTAATATAAAATAAATATTAAAATAATAACGGATATTTTTTATTTCTTTGTTATCAAATAACATGACAAATGGATTCATCTTTAACTGTCATCACCTAATGACTTTCATATTGTTTTCTATAAGAAAAAACGCCGGTCAACCGTCACATCCAGAGCATTCGACTACCAACGGTTCATTAATTAATAAATAATAATTTATAATGTGTTTTACTTAGCTTTACATTAACGTAAATACCTATAAGTGTATGCTAAAAGAATACCATACAATACCCACCAACCATTTTATCGTATTAAATATTATTTATGTGTTGTTGATTTTTATTACACATTTAATTACCTAGACAAGGCCATAATAATATAATTATAATAGTGGCTAATGTTAGCTAATAGTTTTAAATTACTACTTCGATCACTTCATACATTACAATACTAAAACCCTTTAAATTAGGTCGTCACCTCTTATCATTAGCATATATTATACAATATAAACTATTATAATATTAGTTTACTTTATCATAAAAATCATAACTCTAGTTATCTAGCATAAAAGTAAAATAAATTAATGTAGCTATCAATAATAAAATATATTATGGTTATTATCACTGAATATATAATAAGTATTGTATATACTTTTTTTTAAATCATTTATATTATTATTGTTTGCTTAATGAAAATAATTTTTTTTTTTTACAATGCACTATTGACCGGGAGTCGGTATATTCTAGACTAGTTCGGTAGCCTAAATTTTTAATAACCAGGTAATATATTATACAATTATTAGATACAATGGTCATAGAAAAGACAATAGATATTAAAGAAAAATGTCAGACAAAATAATGGGATTTAAAGCACATTATGTATTTTATATTTTGCATGATTTCCATAACTAAATGATAGATCATATAATAATAATATGTCATAATTAATTAAGAAAAACATTTGAACACTCTAAATTAAAATAATAGTGACTAAGAGTCTACCAATACAAATACATACAAATACATTTGTAAGACCTTTACTAATTTTAATTCAACACATCATGATTATATAATCAACAATCAAATTACTTTAAAATTGGTAATTTGTGTCAACAAAAATATAATCTTTTGATATCTTTTATAACTTTAAATTAAAATTAGATTATTCGTTTAAAGATTAAAGTAAATATTTTATTTTAGACTAAACAAACAATTGTACTTATATAAACCATTTTTAATTTTCATCGATGTACTGATAAAACTTCCATAATAGAACCAATGACCAATCTATTAATTAAAATTAAATAATTGCAGACCTTATTATATGATTGAACTGTATAAACTGAGAGGGGGAAATCTAACATGCTTATTAAAAAATAATTTAACTAAGTAAATTAAACTAATAAAAAAATTATAATGTAGCAGAATAATTGTTAAAATATAAAACATTATTATATTATTATTGCTATTTATGTTTCTCACACAACATAAAATAATTGCAAAACTGCTTTTTGCAATGTATGTATAGTTATAGTTAGTTTTTATATTTAATATACCTCCAGTCAGACCTACAGTTAACTTGGACAATTGTTTGTTACGTGTGGTAGGTATAGAACATAATACAAATACAATTATGAGGAAACAATAGTACCTATTACCTACCTGTTTGCATTTAAAATTATAATATAAATACAAATCCAAATCTAAACAAATTTTATTTTGTGTTCTTAAAATATTTCAAATTGTTTTTGTACTAGAATAAATTAGTTTTAATAGTTTAATTAGATTATCATAATTCATAACTTAAAATTAATATCATTAAATAAATAAAAATAAAACAAGTATAGAATTATGAAAATAAAAAAGCTAGTCATATTCATCTTTCTCTTTGGATTTTGAGTTCTGTTATCAACGATAACTCCGTTTTTATTATGAGTTTTTAGGCGATACCTTTCTTAATTTTTAGTTAGTTGTTTAAAGTCAACTACGAAATGTTTCAATTTAATTATAAGTTGGACAGATTAAAAATTAGAAGGTGGAAAATGAGAAGCACTTTTAGATTTTCATATGAATTTACAATTGTATCTTTGATATATTATGTTAATATATGATATATTTATTTTGGCTAAATAATTATAAAGGATCCTATATATTATACATTTTAAAATTGATGAACAATAGAAATGTCTCTGTGGCATGTTAATAAAAATAAAATAACTATAAACACTTTCAGTTGTAAAAATATTTAATATGTACATTGTGCACATATTCAAAGGCCAAATTATAATTTACGGCTATTTGCTAGGTAGTCTATATACTATATAGTGACGCATAACATATGGTAAGAATATTTACAATCGTCTGGTATAGTTGGCCATCACAAAAATTACATATTAAAAAAAAAATCGTTAAAAAAGTACTACAATTTGTCACACTATGAACTCGCAAAACACATAACACTATATTATGGCATCAGTTAGTTATCAAAACGTCAACTTCATGACAATAATACTTTAAAACTTCCGGTCTTCTATATATCAATGTGGCTATTCTTTTACGTTCATCCATTAAAAAGTGCCTATTGTGAACCATGGTGAAAAGGAATTTTATACATTTTTATGAATTTCGTGTTTTAAAAAATAGTGGATTATATAAAGTCAGTGAATATAATGGAATTTTTTTAATAATTGAAATAATACATTTTTCTTTATTCATATAGTAGGTATACTAAAGACTATAGTATATACTATATAATAATATCAAATATGTAGTATATATATTTATGTAACTGTACTGCACGTCTGTGAGTGTAAAGTGTGTTTGATACATTTTAATACAGTTAGTACTACATAGTACCTATACCTTACACTCAATTAAAAGTGTTTACAAATACATTATTTCATCCTTCTTATTTTAAAATAAATTCATGTTTGATTAATTAGCCATATATTTGTCCATTTCTATACTTTAATTTTACAATTCGGGTTACCCGTAAACATAGTAAAACAACAAAGTCTCAACTGTTTAATTTACTTACGAAACTTATATAGACATGTAACTTTTAAGATATCCCTTGTCTGAGACTGAACTAGATGCAGAATGTTCAGTACAGTGAGTTTCAAGTAAGAAATTACATCCATTATCATCAAGTTACAGTGTTGTCAAAATCGTTTAAGTCCAATGTCCGGTGTGCGGAAACGCCGTTCACCCGCGACTTACTAGTGCACCGTTTACATCGTTAACCTATCATATTACCAGCGAATGGTTAACTATAGTGAATGGCTGTAACATTAACTGCATCATATACATTCGATGACCATTACAGTCCAGTTATTAACTTGTTAATAAATTAGCTGAACTATATGAACATAGAATTAATTTACTTAACTGAAAACTCGTAAGATTATAAGATATTAATTCCATAATATTTTTCGCCAATCTGTACATTTTACAATTTGGAATACGTGCATACACAACAAGGTTTTATATCCAATCAATTTGTTAGATAAACGTATTACAATTACATATAATTACATATAGGGACTAGAAAAATAAATTCGTTAGATTGGAATAAAATAAGTATTTTTCTATCAATATAAAATTACTATAATTATTATTGTAATGATTTTTTTATTTTAACGAATGTAAGAATAAATTGCACGATGTGTGTGTGTGTGTGTGTGTGTGTGTGATATTGCACACGATATAATATTATGCATCCAAATAGGTAAAAATAATAATTATTTTTAAAACTATTCACACTAAGTTAGTTCTTTTTAGTTTAATATGCCTTCGAATAGCCAGCCAAAAATCGGAAGGATAAAAAAATCATTGTCCAACAAACTAGCAAACTACACGCATCGATGCACCTGTACACGGTTGTTGTCCGGCCGCCTACAATTTCAGTCGCCCGCGATTCCGGTCGCCCAGTGCGGCAGTGTTGTCGTCGGCACCGACCATGCACTCAGGCCCGACAAGTGGAACGAATCAGTTAAGATCAAACAAACTACACTGTAGTTAACACAAAAGGAGAATAAAATGTATTGTAGTGGAAAAGTCTACAGAATAAACTATAAAATGTATTTTCCCTTTGAGACATTAGGAATATTGAAGAAGTAAGCACCATAATACAAGTTGATATACATTTTACATTTGCATGAACTGGTTTATAAAAAAATCACAAATCCCAAACTTGATTGTATAGGAAAAATATAATCTTTCGATAAAATCTAAATCAATAATAAAAACTTAATTTACCTACCTAATAATTTCTACGAGTATTTTTATACAAGGTTTCCAATAATTGATGATAAAATCTTTAGATAGTATCAACATTTGAATAATACTAAGTACCTACCTATACTATAATTTATAGCACATAATATGTATAACATATAAATATATTATATTATATTATATTGAGTATATAAATAGTACTAGGTATCTCTTAGTAGCTGGAAAAATTAAAACTGCAAGTAATGGGTTTTATAAAACTAACTGTGCCTATTTAGATTTATGGTGAATAATTTCATCAATATACATAGTAAGTATAAATAAAACATAATATAATAAACAATTCTTAAAAATATGTCAGTTAATGTGTTCACAATAAGTTAACTCGATTGTAGTTAAAGTTGTGTGGCATGTTAAAAACTAAATTATTATTTAGAGACTTAGAAAAGTACATACCTATTCCTTTTTTAATTTTAAAATGTTATTTTCGCCTCAAAGTCATAATATTATACCTATTCAAAAAATATTTATTATCCACCTGTGTTCACCGAAGAAAATGTCAAGTTGTTTAAAGTCAAGCGATAGACAGTATACATTATTAATGTATAACTCACTGTCGATATTAACGAGCACCTTTAGAAAATAATATAATAGTGATGATATCTACAAAGATTTAAAGTCCATTAGAAATGATCATTATACTTCGACGTCATGCCAACCTCGGCGATTTAGGCAGCATACCTACATGTATATTACGTTAAATAAGGTGATAAGGCAGTTAATTTTGGTTCATTATATTTCCGAGGTCGCAGGCGTTCCAATTGTACCTACATAAACAAAATTACATACCATGCAAGTGCGATGGTGTGGTGTGGCGGTATAGAGTAAAATTGGATTTCTACGGACACAAACCAATAGCATTATCTTTTGTTTGGACAAATTACGATACAAATATTGTACAACTGACAAACCAGCTGTCAAAAAACAAACATAACATTCAACTTAAAAAATTAAAATTGAATTGATATTATTTCCATCAGATGATACAAAAACATAATTAAAAATGGATTGTTGAAAACAATCATTTTTGTCATGTGCGTCAAGTATAAGTATTCCGACCTAAGTAGGTATTCGTATACACTTAATGAAAAAAAAAACACCGTGAAACACATTTTTAGACAAGTCTTGTACAGCAGTACCTACGTGACTCGCAACAGCATGCACCACCAGCAGAAAACAGAAGTAGCTCCGACACTGTCAGCACACAAGACCATTTTTAAAAACGGACACACTGCAGGTAAAAACGAGTTGAAATTCCGATCCGATCCGACGCACACAAGTCGTACCCGAACGACTTTCATCTCGGATCCTGTCAAAGATAATTTCTAACGAAGGAGGCCGTCGTGTGAACCGAAGGAACGTATATAACAGACAAGTCATCGTTGAAACGTATAGTATACAATATGTGTATAAGTAAGATGAATAATAATAAAAGCTAAATACAGAAGCGGCATAAATACGCACGCAACAGATATACATATTACATATATAGTCGCAAATCAATTCATGGAACTATATAGAAGACATTGCTTATGATTTATGAAGAATCTCACGTGCTACGTATTTATTTTTAACGACCTCATCCGTTCTACATTAAAACGCGGATAATATTAACCGGGTTAAATCGTTGACAATGAAATTACATTTATATTATAAAAATTTAAAACTTACACTTTATGGATAAGTCTAAAGCAATGAAGAAACGTCAACGTGAGTCTCTAGTACCTACATTTTAATAACATCATGATAAATAACAATGCTGTATGAATTATTCTAAAATATGATTTTAAAAATACTATTTGATACCAATCTAATCTAAAATGTAATCTACATACAAGACTATTTCAGGAATATAAAAGTAAGCATTTCCCCGGTTTCCATGCAACATACACAGAAAATATAGTTCCACGAAATCTAAATTAAAGAAAACTGTACGATTTCATTCGTGCTAGGCAATATATAATGAAAAATTATACACGTCACGTTATATTCAATATACGAGATTGAACCCGGTTCTATAGTCCAGACAAAGTTAACTTCGTCCTTGGCCACTGTACCATTCGTACCACAGAACTAACAAGAACCATATACGTCCGACTGCAAAATAAAAAAAAAATCGTGACGTCGCAGTAGCCCACGCGCAATAGTGGTTTTTGTAAGACATACATTCTCAATATCGATATTCGATCACATTGTTATACTTAAGATTATTATATTATTTATTTGAATTTTAGATTAAAATCTAAGATTAATTCTCATAAATATGCTCTTACCTACTTTAAAAATATAAATATTAATCAACTATATTCACTATTCAGAATATTATCATAATACTATATTATAATAAATCTGACTACCGATTGTCAGATTATAATATATAATTATATTACTCTTAACAATTAATTTTTTGAATTTATTTATAATTTTTTTAATCAGATTTATTATCTTAATATATAAAAAAATTAAAAACGTATTTAGAATTGTACAATTATAATATAATATGTTATTTAATATTAAGCACTCGGTAAAAAATAATTCCATACATAATATCCAAGACCACCAAGATACTGTTTTAAGATAGTCTTAAATGACAGTACAATGTCTATATGTCAGCTAATTATTGTATAGTACATAACATATTAATATATATATATAAGTATATAACATGTAATATGCATATAGGTACTATTACACAAAAAACACTGTAAACCAGCCAACAGCAATGTAAAACATTTTTAAATGATAAAAAATTCTTTAGAAGTTAAGAAGTATATTTATACATTTTGCTAAAACATTTAAAAAATATGAGTTAATAAGTCACCATATTTTCACACAAAAAAAACTAAAATATAAAATACAGTGGTCCACTATGGACAATTATCAAGAGCAATCACGTTATTAATTATTTATATTAATCTAATTATAGTTATTATAGTAATAATTCGATAGGTTGAAAAAAAAATATATGGACATTTTTTTTATTTGTAACTTTTAGTTAATTATATTTAAAAATATAAGCATAAAACAAACTGCGCAACGTAATATAGGCATCTACATGTGTACTAACTCCTTAGCCCAATGTATTATAAATCATAATAATAAAGTGTATATTCGAATAATAAAAGAAGTTATTTTAATATATAAATCCGGTATACTAAAATTCATAGTAATATAAATGAATTGTCAAAAAACTTTTGTCAGACCTTCAATCACAATTCACGACAACTCGCTGACACTTCGTATTACGCCCAAGAGACAACCATTCCCCCTAGCAAACTATTGTTATAGAACGTCGTTTGGGCTCCCCAGGATTTTAATCCACAAGATGACGGTCATAAAATTCTAGATCTAAGTTCTAGTCGTAAACTAGAGAATAAATAAAAACAAAAGGCAGTTTATTTTCTATAATTCGATAGCGGTGGATATAATCAATGTACTTTCATCGAGATGAGTTTATTTGGCAATACATACTCCCCTAAGTAAAAAAAGAAAAATATATTCTTCCTCTGTACTGGACGGGACTTCACGATTAGTCATCCAAAACCCTCTTTGGAGGGTTCCAACGGTTGCCATGTGACTCACGGCTGCGATTGCGCAATATACTCACAAGCACACCCTTTGAAACCCGATTTATGCTATAACATGACATTCAAAAATGGCCAATGAAATTTTGAAACTTACTAAATATTAAGACAAATGATAATTTATCATAGATACATGAAGCATAGACACATATCATACTTACTCTATATCAAAGATATACGAGAAAATTATTTATTTATTTTGTCATGAAACCATAATCGAATATTTATAAAATTAATTTCGAACTAAATTAGAAAATTAAATTAGGTTATATTATATTAGTTGAAATTTAATTTAGAATACTTTGTACTAAGCAACATCACCGTTATAAGATCATATAAATTTATAGGTACTTAATAAATTAAAATTATAAACATGTAAATAAATGATTATTTTTAACAACCTCTATTTTATATTTTTATGTAAAAAGTAAAAACAATTAATATATAATATAATATATTATATTTATATAGGTACTTAATAGAAAGTATGTGCCTAGTTTTGGACGTTATTATTTTAACAATATTGACTAGGTAGTTATATTGTTACGTAAAAATAAGTGAAAGTAAAATTATCATCGATTATTGATTAATTATCATTAAAAAGATTAATTGGAAAATAAACATAAACAAGATAGGTAATATAAAATATACTAAAATATAAAACAATAGCATCCAATACATAAAATAATACTAAAATGTGCTAGAACAAAAAAAAAAACACCAAAATTGCATTTTATTATAACAGGTAATAAAAAAAATGCATCTAAATTAGCAGTTCTACGAACCAAGTTTTAAATACTCATAGCAATAATTAATGAATATAAGAATCTCGAAAGCGGAAAGAAGATTCAAATACAATAATTGCATTGCTTTAATGATTAGCCTAGTGTTTCAGTTCACCAAAATTTAAATTAAAAAAACCCAAAATAATATGCAAGTAAAGTAGAAAACTTTTTTGATATCACATAATCAAAATGTGTAAAATAATAACATTAAATATAATATAATATAGTAGGTAATAATTTATTATATTCAAATATATCCCATTTCAACATTTTAAAATTTAAAATATCTGGTCGTAATTTATAAGTGGAAGTATATATGTATATATATATATATATACCCGCAATAATATGTATTATGCATAGGTATATACTGTATGGTATAAGATTATTTGATGAGACAAAATATCATAACAACTTCAAACAGTAAAATGAGCTACCTACATAAAACATATAAAAATAAGTATTATATTTCTTCGAGTATGAAAATAATTAAATAGGTACATACAGGGTGTCCCGTGAGGATATACCCATTAGCCGTAGAGGGGGACTCGCCGCCCGTACAAAAACCAGTTTATTGACGTTTTACTAATAAACTAAAAAAATTATTAAAAATCATGAGATTAATGAAAATAAAATGTTAAAAGCTCAAAATTTTCACAAAAATATACTCTATAGAATGGCTATCTTCAATTGTTTCAAAAATAAAGAAATAAAAAAATAACTTTTTTAACTTTTTTACTAAAAAAATTAATTTAATTAAAAAATAAAATATGTGTAGTACTTGTCTCTGTGAGTCCAATAAAAAAAACAGATTTATGATATATTTATTATCTTAGGAGATATCGCAATGGGTAAATCCTCGCGGGACACCCTGTATATACCACAAGCACAATATATATTATATGCTGCGAGACGAACTTAAAAACACATCAAATCACCGAATTTTTCGTATTTACCATTTACCAAGTATAATGTTATAGAATCCATCCACCATACAATTTACTAAATATTTTTGTCATAAATATTTGTTTCGACTAAATTGTAAAATTCTTCATCAAGGCCCCACCCACCCTTCCCAACAAATAAAGAAACGGTATGCGTTATATATTTTTACATTAGGTAGGTTTACAAGAAAAGATAATATTATCATTAGATAGGTACCTATATCACTTTTTTTTTAAACATCATATTTAATATTATGAATATGTAATACGAGTGCGGAAAATTGTAAACATTGAAAGTCGTGTAGGTTTTATATTATAAGGTTTTATATTGTATTTTTTTCGTGAATATTAATGTAGGTAAAACAAAATAAAATTATCAACACAGGTTTCTTAAATTCAATTTTATATTTTTTCATTCTCTTTCAACTTTAAAGGGCGATACACTTCACTCATTCATTCTTTCTGTCCCCATAAATTATACTTTGTTCTATTTCTGTATAGTTAAACTGGTGTAGCTATTAATGAAATACAACAGGCCTGACCGTGAAATTACAGAAACCTATGCACACTTGTGTCTGTACTCTGTGTCTGTGCCCCAAGCCATATGATCGCAAGGGACCAGGCATGATATTTCTTTAACAGTCCGCAAAAGTGACATCGAAATACACATAAATCACATGCGATTCGAACTGTACAATTAATAGACGTTACATTGTAATAATCGACATGCATGTGTGCTCACGTTTTCAAATAAACCAAACATTTACATTGACGAAAGGCACCGAATGGTTTTTATGACAAAACTTTTGTAAAAACTAATATTTAAACGATTGTAACAAAAGTACAAAATAAATTAAAATTGTTAAAAAAAAATGTTTAAGAGTCCCTATATATAAGTAGCTATAGTTGGTATAATGTGCAGATGTAATAGTATGAATAAATTAATTACCCAACTGTTTTTTCCGAGTTTTCTCATTTATGTGAAAATACAGCCTTCACAAATTACTACAATATAGGTATAGGTATAATACCACATGTGTGACTATGTTAAAGGATACATACATGGATTAGAGGCCACCTATAATATGGTACATTCCAAAAATTATTGTAATTTCCCAATCGGAGTATAGTTCAATGAAATCGGTAATGTTGAGATATCAACGAGAATAACTATATCAAACATGCTATAGATATTATATTTAAAGTTTAGTAACCCGTGGTTAGTATACTTGAACAGTTGATTTACTGATAAAATATAGTATTACCTTGAAGTGCAAAAAATTGGGCATATTTAAAAAAAGAAATGAAACTTTAAAATGGACCAAATTTACATTCATAATTATTACATTTTTAAACAATATTAGACATTGATCCAGAGTTATTTATTTTAACACTTTTTTGTTAATGAACATTCTATAAGAACTCCCACGTAGTCAATGTATATTTTGGCAAGGCTACTACCGACATTCAAATAAGTAAAAACAAACAAAAAGAAATTAGTAGCATACTCGCATGTATATAATTACAAACCTTACAAATTATTCACAAAAATAGTTCTAAGATAGATATTTATTTAGTTATATTTCGATGTGTAAATGGTTTACTATAAGAATTTCTAATTTTAACTATAACAATTAAAAATTAGTTTTGAACCATAATATTATTTTTTTTTTTTAATTGGATAACCCGTGGCAACATAGGCCATTGGGTGTGGGGAGGGAACTGTGGGGTTTTTTAGATTGAGTAGGTTGGTACACGTGTGTGTTGTGTTTTTGGCAGAATTTTTAATGGGGCAAACGTAGGTTTCTGCCTTGCCCTGGGTGGGGGATGGCGGCACTTGTTCTCTGTGACTTACCCGAAGAAAAATGCCGCCCGCGGCCGAGGTATAAAACCAGCGTCGGCTGCGTCGCAGACGACGCAAACGACGCTTTAGTCCGCTCGGCCATTCCGTCCCCCTATGAGATTATTATAAATTATTATAGACATAATTATTATAGTTTGTAATATAAATCCAACAGTCTACTATATTATTCATGTGACCTTGATGTTTTCTTATACAAATTATTTTATTTTTGTTTTATTCCCATGACTTAAATCATCATTTAACAATGGTTCGTGCAATAGTTACCAAGTTGTAAAACAGAACCTAAAGGTAAATTTTTAACGTTTTGATCATATAATTACGATAGAATGAAAAATAATAAAATTAAAAATTAGTAGGTAAAGAAACAAAATAATTATAACAACGTATTTGGACCATTACAGTAATCTCTCGTTATCCACGGATTTATTTTCCGCAATCGAGTAGGAAATACCCATAAACTAATAACCATTGCCCACCTATATTTTATCATTATTATATACGCTGTAATTTATTTTAGATAATTTTTGTTGTATCATTACGCATAACTACATGTACAATGTACATACTACATATACCATCAGAGATAAATACTTAAGGTAAAATATTGCACAATAATAATTGCCAATCTATGGTCTCATTATCCGCAGAACGTAACCTCTGCAGATAACGAGGGATTATTGTATATCCAAGATACATTGAATATTTAAAACGCTATAAACCAGAGGGAAAACATCTTATATAGGCTCACTAGACTTGGATATTAGTATATTACCTATAATAGGCGCATGGGGAATAATAATTTGTAATAGACATTATTCTATAGATTTATCGAATTTTTCAGTTAACTATAATATTGATAAACCTATTGTAATGAGTAGTATCGAAATAATGTCATAAATGTTGATAATATACTATAGAAAAACAACAAATATGTAGGTACCTATCACTTATTATGACCTGTGTGACGCCTGTACTGCAGATTAATGAACTTATAAATTCTAGTATAAACCATCCTCTATATACCTTATGTGAAAAAAAAAAACAATCAACGCAATAGCATAGCTCAAGGGGGAGTGAATTTCTACATAAATACATTAACCCCACCTGTTATTGTAAATCGTATTATATGTACTGTAAAAGAAAAACTATAGACCTAATATATTGTACATTATATAATATCATAACTGTATTGATCAGATACGCACCGCGGTACAGGTGCTGCAGAAGAACGACAACACCTCTGGCTCCTGGCGATCAATGTTAATAAGACTAATTATTAATATGATCATAACAATATAACATGTTATTATATTATTTCATACGACAAAGTGACAAAAAATGCCTGAGGTTTAAATGTAAAACTATGATAATATAATAGACATTGCCTCGAGTAAACGAATATGTGTATCGTGTATGTACATTACACACTACAGTAGGGCTACTATGCAAATTCAATAAATCATATTCAGCAAAATAAAGTTTATTACACGTTTTATAGTAATAATCTATAATGTAAAATAATATGAGATTTTACTTCGGATTTTACTCTCGACGTAGTACTTGTTCTTAATATGATGTTTTAAAAATCCAAAATTTGTTTGAATACAATGAAGAGTTTAAAAAAAATTTCCAAACTTTCACATTTAAACTATACTGACTATTGTTTAGCATAAAAACCTTGTAGAATAATATTTCTTTGAGAAGTCTTAGTGAAATAAGTATGAATGGATTGTTAACTTCATAGTTACATCGTTACTTCTGACAAAAAAAAAGAAAAGAATTTTAACAAAAATTGTGTCAAAATACCTATTATAAAATAAGTCTCATTTTGGCACGTCGTAGAATATTAAATTAAGATAACTGATAGATTCAAAAATAGATGAAGTTAAGCGTAACTAGAACATATTATTTTATCAGCATATATTTCGAAGTCATTCGTCTATCATAATATTAAGGATATAAGTCAGGTAATGTTGTCTCATCAGCATATTATTACCTGGGTACTTAAATAAAACACGAAAACTGCTTAAAGTATACATTTTTTAACGAAAGAATCTTTATCAAAGATTTAGGTCAGACGATAGTATGTATACTATTTTTTTTATTCATACATATTGTAGGTATAATATGCACAATATGCATACAGTGTACGTGCAGTATCTACCTTCCTCATAATATATAAATTATTAATAAATATTATAATGAAATATGATAAGCGGATAACACAGAAAATATTAGACGTTACATTTCAATAAGTTTATTTTATGAAACTATAAAAGTACCTACCTATATTTTATGAGAAGTATAAACTATATAAAATGATTAAACATCTTAAATAAATCATAGCCTATTACTTATATACTTATTACTTATATATAATTGTATCATAATTATCTAAATATGTATAAAAAATAATAATATAGCGTAGTTACACATGATTTACAATATTACTTGTACTCGAGCTAGTGCCTATATATCAAATGTATTTAATTTCAAAATAATACGAAGAGCAAACTCCTACCTCACACTTCTGATCCTTAATGTGCGTTTACCCGCCCCCCCTCAATTGTAAAAACTGTGAATTAAAATATAACATAACGTTTGTCAGTCGTTTGTTGTAAAGGTTTTGTTAAAACAAAATTTTCGTATGTAAAAATAAAAGCAAAATGTATGAGCATATAGATTGGAGACGAGGGAGGGGAGCTGAATAAATGTGTGGAATTTGGAAAACCTCAGCTCTTTTCATCTCAATTATTTGTAAATTTAAAGTTATGCAATGTTCTAATGCACAATTTTTAAATCGAGTGAGGGGATGGGGAAATGCACATTGATCCAAACGATCACCACAACCAGGACCGCATAACACAAAATTAACACTGCAAGTACTGATGCTATCACTGGTAAATAATCTAACCTATAGCACTCTGCTATCTGGCCTTGATATACATAAATATAAAAATAGCATATAAAAGTAAAACCATGACTTGGCGCAGCGCTGTAGCTACAATCAATCAAGTATAATGATTGAGAGTAAGTAACGTCCGCTGCCACTAGGTCCCGGATGGGTGACCACCCGGGTTCGTAGAGATAAAAACCTTGTCACACATACATGTGTTACTAATCAACCGTACCAACCGTTCCAACCCTACAAGATTAGTCGTCAAAACCTTAATCTAATAATAAAAAAAGGCAAGACCCAACTGTTTTGAATTTTTATATTTAAATTGTTGTACATTATCCACGATCATTCACTTCATTTCTTAATTTTGCTAATCAACATTTAAACTGGTGAGGTAAAATAACAATAGTTTAATAAAAATTCGATCATTACATGACGTACAGGGACCAATTTTGAGTAAACCAGTATAGTTTTATATTCTTTTTATTTGCTGCTGCAGTGTGCCAATACATTTCTCTGCTAATTATTGATATACTTTATTTTTAAGTCAGTAATCGAATATAATTTATGTAGACGGTACCGTGTGCATACAAATCGTTTGGTGTGATTGGTTGGTTAGGTTAAGTTACCACACGATTAACCACGATACCGTGTTGTTGGACATAGCTAAACATTTTTCGTGTACACTGCAATCGTGTATAGTGGAAACCCTCCTTAAGTAGCAACGCCGTTTATATTGATAATTATTTATTCATATATATAGGTACTAAATAGTAAATAGTATATACATACATGTATGTCATAAACATATTTGT
>WHPZ01579798.1:0-22711 GCA_016617965.1 Macrosiphum rosae | reverse complement strand
TGTAATTTACCATAAGTGAACCATAGTAAACTATGTCACTTATCGGAGAGTACATTAATCTATTTATGATAGACTAAGGCATGTAGGTACACTCCCGCTGACAGTACCTAAGTTGCGGACGGGTTTTATTTATTTTATATTTTTATCTATTTTTTACCTTTTTAATATTTAAATCAATGTTATTAGTTATTACTAATCTCGATTAAAAATAAAATTATTTTATTTTATTCCCATACCCAATATTACACATTTCCTGTGAAATATTATTTTGTACTTAGTTTTGACTTTTGTTTTAAAGTCCATTTTCAATTTTCAATTTACAAAATATTTAAAACCTTAAAAATACGCCCACGAAAATTATACGCCCGGGGATAAATCCCTGACTTCCCCCCCCCCCACCTAGATCCAGCCATGGACCGGCGTTATATCATTTTAAGTAATTTACGGTCAGTCGAGTTAGAAGTAGAGACTATATATCGGACTGCAGTCATATCTACATGTTAAAGTAACATATTAACTAATCTAATTACAAGTCCGTCTATGGAGGGGGGGCAAGGGGGGACATGTCTACCCCTGGCTTTTCCGCGTCTATATTATACATTTATATAATCACCCACTGTGCAAAATAATGTTCCAGTTACATAAAAATAACGTTCCCAAAAAACATTGAAACGTTCCTATGGAACTCACGTAGAAGTTCCAAAAACAACCCAGGAACGCCTTATGCCGTGTTCCTTGTAACATTGTATAAAACATAATGTAACTGTTATCATATATTATATTACGCATTATATAGTAGTCCACCTCCCCCCCTCTATGAAATATATATATTTTTTTTTTCTTGTGGCATGAAATATATTCATAAATCGTTTTAATTACATACAAAAATATAAGCTATTACAATAACTGGAAATAACTAATGTCCTTGATCTTTTAAACACTTTGGTAAATATATTTTTGATACCTACTCCAGAAAAAACACTTGAGCAAAAGTGATTTCATATGTACACTAAAAAACATACGGGATTTATACAACATTTATAATCTTATAGAAGAAGGTAATACATGGTATGATTACTGGCACATTACTAAAAACTCTACTAAAATGAATAAAGAGCGTAATATTTCTTACTATCTCAAGGATTGTGAATTTTTTCCACCTGTTTAAAAATGTATCATAATTATTTATATGACCATACCTCCTACAACATGCACGATCGAAAGATCATTTAGTAAGCTTCACCGTGTAAAAACGTGGTTAAGGTCTATTATGACGGAGCAGCGACTATCTGGTCTATGTATACTTAGTATACATGGACAGACAATTAATGATTTAAACTTAATTCAAGGTGTAGTGGACGAATTTTCAAAAAACAAAAGAAATTTGCGGTTTTTGTTTTAATGTTTATACTGTTTTTATAACATAATGTGTTTACCTTTTTAATGACATAGTAAGTAGTTATTGACACTTATAAAGTTAAATAATAAAGTGAATTATTTATGTAGTATATTTTACATTTTATTAAAAACTGAACTACCAGCTCTTATGTATTTAATAAATAATTATAAAGTTATATGGCTATCGAACGATTGAGAACGTTATACCTTTTTGGCCAAACGATTGACAACACTTAAAATTAACAAGGAACTTACCGCTAACCCAAAAAATACCCAAAAAAGAAGACGATTGAGAACGAATTTACGTGCAAAGTTGCCATATCATTTATTTGGCTATTGAAAAATGCATGCCCGTATGCATAAAATAAATATTCTTGAAAAAAGTCATCAATTAATAATTATAACTTTATACAAATATATGAACAAAACATATAACTTATAAAAATATGTAATACACACTACACAGAACGATTTTTAAACATGCTCACCTACATTTACCCCTTTAATAATACTTTTATTCAAATTCTGATTTCATAAGTATACATGAAGACCATATTTTCAA
Organism: Macrosiphum rosae; assembly: GCA_016617965.1. Lineage (NCBI taxonomy): Eukaryota > Metazoa > Arthropoda > Insecta > Hemiptera > Aphididae > Macrosiphum > Macrosiphum rosae. The sequence continues at coordinate 20,751 of WHPZ01579798.1, read as the reverse complement.
ATTCCTGATCATTTTGTACTACTCAAGGAATGTCCTGTGGCGATACAAATTTCAATTTTTCAAATGAAAATCTCCCTTTTTTACTGTAAATTATTTTGCGGGCGATTCTCTTGAAAATTTTGAAGTATCTAAATCAGAATTCTAATAAGTAGTTTCTGAGTTATTAAAATATTCATACTAAGGATAATAATCCTTAAATATGGTTTTACAAAAATATAAACTATATTACGTAATATTATATGTAGGCAGTATTTGTTATACTTCAATCATTTTTACAAATTATTTATATTGGTATATCATTAGTAATTACTGACATTTTCAGATCATCTAAGCCCCCAAATCTACTTAACCTAGGGCATAAAAATATAAATTATTCTTAGTACATTGACTCTAACTATCGTCACTATTTTCAATATTGTTTCTGATCGAGTTTCAATTAGAATTTTAATAGCAACATAATATATTTCTGGATTATTTCAATAGGTATCAACCAATTAAATTATCATTCGATTAAATTTAGTAACGTTGAAAAAAAAAAAAAATTTCGAGAGTTCTCAATCGTGTTACCAAAATCGTACCGTCCTCGATCTTATTTTACCGAGTTATATGATAAATTAATAAATACTATTGTATGTATACAGTCATATGATATTGTACTACGTAAACTTACATATAGCAGTTAACAGGTTAACATAGTGGTCAATATTATTGCAAATATACAGTGCCCCCCCCCCTGTATTTTCTAATATGGACGCCCTTGTCTGATTAACTTTAGGCATAACAATCTACCTAATAGATGAATCATAATAAACCAATATTGTTTCGACTAGTACTCCGCTACTCTTGTGATCTTCAAGAAACTACCCTCAACAACAGGGTCACTCGATTTTAGTGTAGGTACCTATTGGTGTATAATATTGTAACATGTTTTAGACATTGAATAAATTATCGTATACGTTGCTAAGTCTTGTTCGATTGTGTTGATTAATGAACGCAGTTCATAGGTTTCTATAGGACATTTAAAATATAACTTGGAAAATTTTATTCATACCAGTCCAACAACCCGCTTCTCAAGACGCGAGAGGGCGTAGCCAAACCATCTGCTCCTTAACTGGGTAGGATTAAGTATAAATATCGACAGCCACTATTGGTTCGGTATCCCGTCATTTCGTCGTGGTAATTTCGTCGTGGTCCTTTGGTCGCACGACAATTGGACGCATACGACATTTCGTCGCGTGTAATATCGACGCATGCTACATTTGGTCGCGCGTCATTTAATCGCATATATTTATATAGGTATATAGCTAGTATTAGATAAAATAGATTACCTTGTCTTTTTGGGTAGGAACGTTTAATAACATAATATATATAATGATTCAATAGTATCTTTATAATTTAGTGGTAGTGGTGTAGTACTTTCTTTATCATTTATTTTTATTTCAGTTTATTCGAATTATTACAATTTACAGTGTACCTACTCATCAGTCATCACGAGTCTCTACTCTCTACCGATTATAGTGTTATACAGTACCACCTATACACGTCTATACGTATATATACGTCTTGCTTGGTCCACGCAATATAACATAATATATAATATTATATAAATATTATATATTTTACAAAATATAAAAACTATGCCTTTACAATTTATAAAAAGTCAACGAGGGCATGATCTTTTAATTCATGATGGTTTTATTCATAAACGTGAAAGAACTATTGGCGAAAAAGTTATTTGGAGATGTAACGAGTCTAAAAATTGTACTGGCCGCGCTCATACAATGCAAGGTAAAATTTTTAATTTCTTAGTGTAGCCGCGTGTAGGTATTCTAATATATTATTTATTATATACCTATTTATTAAATAGATAGCGTCATAAAATACAAGGAACATAAGCATGTACAAAATAGGGCAAAAATTGAAGTAAAAAAAACTATCAATAAAATGAAAGAAAATGCCATCACTATACAATTATGCCTACCCGAAGTTTATTAGCAGAGACATCTTCAAAGGTAATTAAATATTATAGTTTTAATATAGTTTAGAGGACGCAACACCTGCGATTTTTTTATAGTTATATAGGTAATCACGATATTTGTTTTAAAATATGTAAAAATAAACTGGCTTTTTATAGTAATTTTAAAATTAAAAATATTTTTTTACTATTTTAAAATCACTAATTTTTTTCGAACATAATATTTCAAAAAACTTACTACTTTAATATATAACAGCTTAACAGTTTTATTAAATTGTTTTGTGCGAGTAGTTTCATCGCTAATCTTTTATTGTTTGTTTTCGTATTTTTCACGTTATCAATCGAGACGATCCTAAATATTTCAATAATTTTGATTATAGTCTATTTATATTATGAATATTATAATAATATATTATTATATTATTTTAGTTACCATCCGAAGTGGCAGGTCAAATGCCGAATCCAAAATGTTTAAAGAGAACAATACAACGGGTTAGGAACATTTCTGAAGCCGTTCCTGCAAATTCACAAACATTGAATTTTGAAATTCCTGATCAATTCAGATTAACTTTAGACGGAGACAATTTTTTGTTGTACGACAGTGGTGATAGTGACATATATGAAGACAGGATTTTATTATTTTCGACTGAGAGAAATTTAAATTTATTAAAAGATTCAGAACATTGGTTTTCAGATGGAACATTTTCATCCTGTCCGAATTTATTTTACCAATTTTATGCCATTCATTCAGTATTTCATAGTGATATTATACCTTTAGTATACGTTTTATTACCGGACAAAAAAGAAATGACATATATAAAATTATTTCAAGCATTAAAATCATTGAAGCCTAATTTATGTCCAAAATCTTTTATGGTAGACTTTGAAAAAGCAGTGATGAATGCAATTAAAAACGAATTTCTCCATACGAAGATTCACGGATGTTTCTTTCACTTAAGTCAAGCGGTTTGGAGACAAATACAACATCATGGTCTTGCAAAACAATACAGTGACAATGTACAATTTTCTTTAGAAGTACGAAAATTAGCTGCAATTGCATTTGTACCCGTAGATAAAGTGATAGAATCTTTTGAATTATTATTCGAAAGCACATATTATATCGAAAATGAACAAATGTTAACACCACTAATAACATATTTTGAAGGCACGTGGATTGGCATTTTGGATAGGAGAGGTAATTGTCGACCTCCATTATTTTCCATTGAAATCTGGAACTGTTATGATAGGTTACAAGAACGTTTACCCAGGACTAACAATAAAATAGAGGGCTGGCATAATGGGTTTACAGCAATGATAAGTCATACACGACCAATTATTTGGAAATTTATTGAGTCAATAAAAAAAGAAGAAAGTTTAAATAAAATGATAATAGAACAAATAATTGCTGGGCATGTACCATGTAAAAAAAAAAATATAATGATTCATCTATTAGATTAATGCAGATATGTAAAAATGTTAATAATAATCCAATATGCGAGGTTTTGGAAGGTATTGCTCATAATTTTAATTTTTATAAATAGTAAATTATTTTTATTTTTGTGTTTTTTTTAAATATTTTATTTAGATTATTATTATTATTTTTTTTTTATTGAACATTATAGCTTCGACAGCATAAGATTTTAAGATTTATACAAATACATATATATTTTTACAATTAATACAAATATATATAACAATAAGCTAAAATGACTGATATGTAAAATTATTATTATTACTTTGCTTGAATTTAATTTTACATTTTATAAATACAAATAGGTATATATAGTAATAAGCTAAAATGACTGATATGTAAAATTATTATTATCATTTAGAATATACCTATATGCGATAAAATGACGCACGACCAAATGTAGCATGCGTCGATATTACACGCGACGAAATGTCGTATGCGTCCAATTGTCTTGCGACCAATTGACCACGTCAAAATTACCGCGACGAAATGACGTATATCCACTTGGTTCATATAGCCAAGGAGGTGTGTTGTAGTAGGATCTAATGTAAATATTACTTCGTGCAATATCTAAACAATATAAGTCCAAATAATAACGAGCCAATGACTTGTATGTAATTGATGTTGAAAAAAATAATCATAATAATAATGTATTCAGAAACACGGTTTGGATGAGGAAAAAGCTTAATCATAGCTATAATGAACTATCGAACTAGATGACAAAATATTTGAAAAGCTACAATAGGTATGTGACAGCCCCCTTTACCCCCCCCTTCCTCCACCACAACATAGAGACGTCACCGGGGGTAAAACCGTAAACAGAAATACCTTAAAGCGCCTATTTTAATTTTTTTTTATACATTTTACCTACTTGCAGGTGATACTTTTATCGTGAACCATTCGGTATTTCAAAAAGTATTAAACATTTTACACGGTTTCTAGTCGAAAAACACAACATTTAAAAAAATTATACCTTACAATATAAAATGTATTTATTCTGTTTATAAATTTTTTATTTTTTCACTCTTTTCAACGAAAATGCATACAGTTTTAAGTTCATATTCCAAAGCAGCAAAGTCTTTTCCAAGTATTTCGATACGAACATCGAATTAAGGGCTAGCAGTTAATGAGCTGTAAGTATTTAAAGTTTATGGATGAGCGGAGTAGTGGACCAACATTTAGCGGGGTAACCGTATACCACTCAGCTCCTCTTAATTTTTAAATACTTATACTTAGAGCGTGGTTCGTATGCATTAAAAGCCAACCAAATATGCGCTAAAAAACCTTAAATATGCATAATTAATACATGCACTAAAATGTTCAAATATACATGACGAAAAACATGAGCAAAAAAGGATATTTATTTTCTGAATATTTAACTGAAACAATAAATAATAAATTTAAAATTATGGAACGCTCTTAAAAAAAACTCTTCTTTAAGATATCTGCGTGTTCTTGTACGTAGTTTTAATCAATAAAAACCAATAGAAATCAATTAATAACAAAAATGTATCCTAAAAGGAAATTACTTAGGTATGCCTAAATGATTTGTATTTTGTTGGTAGATTTAATCTATAAGAAAAAAAATAAATTCTCAAACATACTTGGCAAAACCGTTTATACTTAAGCGTACACCAATTAATTTATTTCGATATCAATCAAAACCATAGACATGTAATATTTCTTTTCTCTATTATACAGTAGCTAATAAATATATATATAAAAAAGTAACAGAAAGTGTCACAGGCGACCCTCGGGAGATGTGAAAACATATATATGAGCTTCGAAATATAGATTTTTTTTTTTATTAATCAAAATAATATCGACAACAAAGCCCATCAGTCACAACTCACAATTATTTACAAACTGATATAAGATGATGTGCTTAGATATAAAGAAAGGTTATATAATTGGTTGAAACTTTTTTTTTTATATATATTTACGATTGAACAATTTTGCTTGTTTTGAAAAATTAATTATGTCTCTAGGTTTTTTTCATGATTGAGTCCAAGTCTAGGTTGTAGGATATCCTATGCTCGGTTCGTTCTTCGGTTGTACATTAATTGTGAAAATTAATATGTCACATTATGTGTTTGACGGTTAATGCTCAGGTTTGACAAATGGGAGGCTCCTCTCTGACCGTGTACATATATATATAGATGTATTATGTTGAATTTGAAGTAAAACATATTCTTAATTTAAAACACGTGCTTTCGTATCATTTGTATTGATTGAACATTTTAAAGAATTACATTTGTTCGAATTTTATATTTCAGAACACAAAGTGATAACTTTTAATATAATAAAATATTTGCATATAATAGGTATAGGTACAATACGTACATATTCTACAGGCATATGTATAAAAGTGACAAACAAATTGATCTAAAAAAATTTGAAAAAAAATATTATCTCCATAGAAAATTCACTCGTAACGAATTCCGATATTTGCCTACCTCCGATTTTGACTCCCAGTCCGACGTCCAAATTAGACTGTTAGTGGCAAAAGAATTTTCGAAAAATTTGAAAAACCAGTAGAACTTCAGATATAAAAATCGACTCTCCTTTTAATAATATATTAGGTATAGAGCATTACGCGAAAACGATAACGCTCGAAAAATTTCACTGCCCAAGCGGAAATATCTGAACGCCGTTTTTTTCACATCAAAAACACCGAAATATGCACTAAAATATGAAATATGCAATATTAACATAAAACAAAAACGTGTAAATGTAAAAGATATGCACCATAAAAGTTTCATGGTTTAAATCGTTGTGTCATGAAACAAATTTTTTGCTCACATCCGTGTTCAATAATACACTAATATATAAATATCATACCATCAACCAGAATAAAATAGAGACGAATGCATCCCGGCACTCTACAGTTATAACTTATAAAATAATAGTCTCAAATTCGATTTATACGTAGGTATCGAAATATTCAAAAAAATAATCCACTTTCGATGATTAAATGAAAACTGTACGTCGTTGTTCATAAAAATTAAAAAAACAAATAATTATAAAAATTATATATATATAATAATTTTAACGTGCTCTGCTGTACAGTAGGCTACAAGTGGGTCACTGTATAATGCAAGGAATTAAATTTGAATTCAATTATATACTATCATTGTATAAGAAAAACGATTCTGAGCGGAGACGGTATGTCAGTCTAGGTATAGGTAAGACATATTAAATACTTATCAATGGTATTAAAAAAAATTGACCTATAACAGGTACCTATAATAAATTCCGAATTAACCATTTCACAATATCCATTAGGTACTTATAACACGTTATATAACAACAACAAACCGTGATACTATCATTGATATATAATAGTGTACTTTAGAAGTTTCAAGTACCCACGAATGATGAAAATTTGAACTAAAATGACTATAAAAATAAACTGTGCTTATGTACTTTTTAGATTTTTTGGTAACAGAATAAACTACTTACGTGGAATATTGATTTAAATTTTCAATCCTTAGCTGTAAAAGTCGAACATTTTTTATATTTTTAACTACAAAATTATTATTAAATTTTAAATGTGATAAATTTTGTCAAAATTTGAACTTTAAATGCTTATAAAAAAAAATTGTGCCTATGTATTTTGAATATTTTTCAACTAATATTGTAACAATATACCAGAAATATTGTATTACATTTTTACACTTTTTAGCCCAACAGATAAAACTTTATTGATATTTATAGAAAAAAAAACTAAAAAAATTGAAAACTTACTGTAAATGTCCGTAAACGGCTCAAATTGTATGGTGTATAGGAACTGCTAATATAGGTAAACATTCAGTGAAATTTTCATGTATCTACAGTTATTCGTTTTTGAATCACAACAAAATAAAGAAATCGCTACTTGAGAAATCGAGTGAATATCCAATTTTTGTAAAAATTTGAATTTCAAACGCTCATAAAAATTTAATTTGACTTTCTTATAGGCTTTTTTTTTTGATAAAGGTAGATAATTTTATAAGGAATCTTGTATTACATTTAACCACATCAAATTGTGGGCCCCTGTACTAAATGTTTTTGTGAGCCTAATAAACTATTATGAATTAGCAATCCATTCCAAATTTCCAAATTTCAAAAATTACAAATTAATTTCAACGGGTCTCTAAAATAGCCAGGCCCCTGAACTCTAGGTCCAACAGCCCCTCCCCCCTTGTGGGGTCCTATAGGATGTCACCAAAAATTGTTTATTTATATTGTATAGATAGCCGCGAAGGTAGTCTCACTCTCTATATTTACATATTATAGATTTATAATTGACATTTTTTCATCGTTTTAAGTGTCGCTATTTTTATTGATCTAAAAACAAGTAATAGTAGTAGTGTCATCGTAAAAAGTTAAGAACCACGGTAAACGGACACTTGTACTATCTGTTGTTTGAGTTGCTTACCGAGGACATTTTGTACTGTGAAAATAAATTGATAAAAATCCCTTTGTACGGTATAAATTAACCAGGAAATATATTTATTACTTTAGTGTATTATAGTGTGTAATGTCTTATGACTTATGTGTAGGTTTATACTGCACATTTTAATTATTATTGTTAATTGCAACAATTAACTCGTAAAATTGGATACTCTCTAATACAATTTTATTGTTTCTCTATTACAATTTATAATTGTATGTTGTGCGTACGTTAAAAATTTACCTAGCCTGCAGTGTTGGGAATAGATAACTAAAACATTATCTAGATAAGATGAGATAATTTTAACAAAATATTATCTTGATAAAAATAAAGATAACATAAATGTAATTTATCTATGGATAAATATCATTTGTTTACTGTTTTTTAGTATTTTTGTGATATTAGATTTATATCAATATAATGACATAATATTTATAATAACAACGGATTGAGCCTTTGAAATACAGTTCCACGAAGTTAATTTTTAAAATGGATGGGGAAATAAACCTATACCTAATTCATTTTAATATGCTCATTATGGCTAGTAGAGAACGATGTAAAGTGCAACTTTCTCTTATTATCGTAATACCGCCGTTGGCAATAATAACAAGAAATATATTCTTCTAATTTTATAAATAATTTATACTAAAATAGCTATTTTAGTAACATTGGTTTTATAATTTTTGTAGGAGCACTATAATATTTATCTACATAAGCCCATTTTTTATCTAAGCTAATCATTAGATAAATCGTAACATAATTATCTAGATACTTTAAAAGATAATTTATTTCAAAAAATCTTATCTAGATAATTCCCAACACTGCTAGCCTGTACATAGCACGATTTTATAATCATACCATTCATAACTAATATTATTATTATTTATATATTATATATGCTAACATTTATGTACACGTGTTTAATAATAAAAAATTATGTGATATCAATACATTTTTTTTTTTACCTCAAATAGTACAAACCGTTAGCCATCATATACATATTATTACTACTATCTGAAATAGTACAAACTGTCCTCGGTTTTAATTCTTTCTAGGTGACCGTACAACGTGTCCTACAACCAAGAAGCACTGCTATACACGTTAGGTTTTTTACCCACTACAATTGGAGGTGGAGCCCATAAAAAAGTTATACTGGGTTACATGGGGGGCTCTAGGTGCCACACCTCGCCCAAGCTCGTATTTAAAAAAAAAAATGTTTTATTGTTAAGCACAAAATTACCAAAAAAAAAAAAAAACATATTATAAGATCGAAAGTTGTCTGAAAATTTTGACTTACCCCCCACCTGCCGCCCATGCTGGGTTATGCTAATACAGTAATACCCTATGAATTGTGTTACTGCAGTAGTTTTCGTGCAACTGTTGATTTCGCCAAAACTCTAACTTCACATGTCTGAAACATACAATTTTTGAATGGGGGGACGGCGAGTGGCTGAGCGGACTAAGGCATCGGTTGCGACGTGATTGAACATAAAACACCTTTTTACGATTGAGCCAAATTGTCGGCGTATCAAAAGAAATCGGAATACAAAAGAAAACCTACACGATTGAGCATAAAAAAAACTCTGCAAAGTTGCCATTTTCCATTTTAACCTATATTGTACAAAATATTTATTTAAATAATTATAATAATTCAAAATATAACATTTAAAAAAAAAACAACATGATTTCATAGTCAATAAAATAGTCACATTTCATTAATCTGTTTGATAATAATAATAATAATAATAATAATAGTTATGAAAATAATATTATACCTAGTCAAGAATACTATAGAGTTATGGGTGATATCGAACGCTGATAATATTATTTCTATAATAATTCGGGAATTGTATCTTAATTTATTATCTTATATTATTTTCCCCTGATTTTAAATGTTTAAAAAGTCAGGACTTTATTGCTCCGGAACTAATTTATTAATCGATAACACATTGTCGATAAAGCTGGGCTCGCCTCACGACTCGCGTCTGCAGGTATCATAATAATATTGGTGTAATTTTAATACTTGAAAATAATTAATAACGAAATTTTGGCCACGTGAATGTGGCAACAACGCATAAAATATTCGGTGCTCAATCGTGTTGCTAAAAAAGGTTTGATACGCTCAATCGCGCTTTACCGGTTGCGACGCGCACCGACGCCGGTTCGAAACCTCGGCCGCGTTTATCTTCTGGCAAGTCACAGTGTCCCACACCCGGGCATGGCAGATACCTACTTACGGGTGCCCACTAAAAAATCTGCCAAACTGTGCGAAAGCGATTGAAAAACCTATACAGTACCATCCCACACGGTAAAAACCACCCACTGGTCTAAGTTGCCGGGGGTTAGTTAGTAAAAAAAAAAAAATGTTTGAATATTTTCAACATTGTTGTCATTGAATTCATAACTTATTATGATAACACGCAGACATATTTTCGTTAAGCCTCTTATTGAGTTTTCAGTTTTTCGTGATAAAAATTTTAATATATTTGTATATACCTGCAGTACCCACGTAATATTATAGTTCATAATATATTATACCCGAAAACCAACGTTTTATACAATAATAATTGTATACTATTCAACCGAGGCATTGAACACCAAAATAATATAATTTATTAACTTTAACAATCAATAATCAGTGAAATGGGAAAGTTTCAAGTCCCTAAAGTAATAATTACAAATTCTGAATTGAGACCGAACAGCAAAATTTGATTTCATCAAAAGTGAAATGTTATACATATATAAGGATTTGAGGAATGGGGGAGGGCCGAGGGGCTTGAAAATCAATAATTACAATTTTATTTTTATTCTGTTCGGTCTAATAATTTTAGACATTTAAGACATTTTTTTGGAAATAGTTTGTAAAATTTATCTTCTCGACTTTTCTAGTAGAAAAAAATGCTCTGAATATCAACTTCGCTGGAGTTATTGGTAGAAAATTAGATCTAGTTATTACTTTTGAGAGGTCAAAATTGAAAGCTCTCAACACTTATTAAAAAATTGTTTGGTTAGACCACTTGGATTGTTTTTGATTACTTTTATTTTTTTTATCTAAAAACACAGATAAAAAAATTATTCGTTCGATCAAAAAGCTTAAAAACTTAATAGATACCTAAGTACAATGTTCCTCACAAGTATATTTAATATTTAATTATTTCTGCAAACATTATTTTTTATAGACATTTCAATTTCGAATTTGTCAAAATCACATTTGTTTATTAATTTGTAGTTGAATATTTAAAAAATATTAAATTATTATATATTATAGCTATATGGGCACGTATCAAAATGTTTAATAGAAAATTGTAGTAATGAGTTTATAGTTTAGTTTTATACATTTAACTATAATAGGATATAATTGATTAATATATTATTATGATGATATAATTAGTATGTATACCTATTACCTAATGATTTATTATTTATACAACAATAAACATAATATAGATGTATGTCAGGTTTTGTCAACCACAGCCAGGGTTAAAACAACTTGTTTCAAACATGAATCGAAATCATTTGTTTTAAACGTTTTGTCCATTGTTTAAAACAAATAAACCATATGTTTAAAACAGTGTAAAATCCAAGTGGAATGTAGTGTGTTTTTTTTTGTTTATTATTAATAATAAATAATAATAGATATTCTTCAGAAAAAAAGTTAAAAAATTAAAAAATTATATCTATTAGGTACCATCCTTTATTTTTTTTTAAATTTTATTGAATAAATTACCAAATTTAAAATGTTTTTATTTAATAGTCGATATAATCATAATATAATGTCCACTTAAAACAGCCATTCAGAAAATTTTAAGATTTAAAAATGTAATTTACATATTAAATTAAAATTAAGTTATTTTAAATAATATACTGTTTAAAACTGAACAGTTTAAAAATACCAACACTATATGAACATACTTTATACCAACTCTGACCAAGGATTACTCTGGACTGTAATATATTATTATTATTATTATTATTATTAATTGATAAATAACTATCATAAATATTCGTGTTTAACAAAAATTCAATGTTTCACGTTTTCATACTTCAAACACTACCTACCAATAGTGATAATTAAGGATGAGAACTTATAGGAGCTAAAATAGACAAAATATGCAAGGAAAAATTATGATATATGCATCTAAAATTTGAAAATATGCAAAAAATATATTATAATATGCAATTTTTTCTATAAATAAAAAAACATGTTTACAATAAATTAAAATAAATAATATTTCCTTAAATTTGATTCTATTAAAATATAAATAATTCTTAACTGAGTGATAAAAAATTAATACTAGGTTTAAATATGAGATGATAAATAGTTGGTAGGTGTATTGATTATATATTGATAGCCAGGTGATTTAATCTAAAAAAATAAAAATACAATTTTATAAGTCTTGTAATATATTTAATAATTATTTTTTCAAACCTGTAAATTTGTTGCATTGAACCACCAAAGTTTTTTTAATAATTTCGACATCCAATCTCCGACGATTATCTGAAAAAATATTTTTGTATCGTGAAAAACTTCTTTCCACATCATCTGAAGTTATGGGGGGTAAATAAGGTCATTTCCGGTTAAGTCTTCTGGCAATTCGTCCATAGATGTGATTTCTTCATTTAAAATGTTTGATATATTTCGTAAAATACTGATTCCAGTATTTTTTTCCAAAACATTATTTAGTTTTCGGTTTATTGCGTCGCTTACTTCACCAACTACGTCATTTAATTTATTTTGAACCGATTTAACGATAGACATTGAATCAATTAATGAAATTATTTATTTAATCAATTCAATATTGGTGATTTTATGTAAAGGTATATTAGCACATACCATAGCTTTACATAAATCTTTTTGAAAAATGCGACTTTTTTGAATTACTTGATGTAGGTACTTGGTGTGAATAACTGTTGAGTTTTAAAATTTTGTTTACGGTTCAGCAATCGCTCATGTTTGGATGTCTTTAAATGCTGCGTAACGGTAAATCTTTTGTCAGAGTTAACTTTAACGGAACAAATTTTACAAAATAAAATGTCACCATCTGTAAAAAAAACTTCTTCACCAAATTCTGTAATGTATTTCTTTATTCCATTCACTTTCGGCATTTTAAATTAGGTTTCTAAACGATCATACGAGCGAACACACGAACGAACACACGGTTATACAACAACGGTTGTCACTAGACTAATTGAATTAAAGTATTGATATGGCTATAAACGATTAGATATGATACTAATCCTATATTTACTTTTATATACTATTAAATGTTATTGGTTATTGACTACAAACTTATAAAATTCCATAAAATAATAAATAATTTTACTAAATATGCATTTTTATGCACAAAAAAACATGAATATACAACTTTTAAGAAAATTATAAATATATGCAAAAATATGCAAACTTTAAATACCAAATTTCAATTCATTAGGTTATAGAACAGATCTTTAGCTCACCTAACTATAAATAGGAGATATAGAAAAAAATATGCAAATCCTATAACTTCTCATCCCTAGTGATAATATTTTGAACTAAAATTATGTGATACAATTTGTAGGTATTCCAACTCCCATGTCTTATATAAATCCCTAGTTATAACTATTTACAGCTTTCTCTAACACTATCGTTTTTTTTTTTATTATTTTATTATTTATTTTTAAGTTATTCGAAGTCAACACCTAATTATAAATTTATAAATATGTACTGTTGTGCCCATACGAACGTTTAGTCCTAAAACAGCATAGCTGGTGTCGTAACCTACCTTTTCATCTGACCGATATATATTTTTACCATCAAAATTAACACATTTCGCATACGGTTCGCTTACCCGACCGAAAACGATGGTGTCAGTGGCGTATTTACGGGGGAGGGGCTAAGGGGGATAGATCTCCCCTTGGCATTTTTTTTTTTTATAAAGCTAAGTTTTCTCATTTTCTGTATTTCTCAATATGATATTACTTTTAAGTAAGTACGTCTGTTTTCTAAATGTTCTAGTCGTGGTAATTTTACCGTTCTGATATATACAATACGCCACTAGTCGTTCGCGGCATGTACCTGTGTGACTATTGGACAACAAAAACATATACCTCTACATGGTAGTATGGTGTACTGTATTTTTTATCTTTCTGCGAATTATTTTTCACGCATGAGCGTTTATAATAAACCCCTAATAAACAGTCGGTAAATAAAACAAAATGACCCCACAAAGACCGTAGATTTGCCATAGGGCGTGGGTTTATTTTTAGTGACTGAAGTGTATAGTTAATGCAGGCTGAAAAAACTGTATTCACCTCTGGATTACATGCTTCAGATGTTTGTGATAAAGAGTTTTATTCAAACATTCGTGAACTCTTGAAAATATTTTGTACTTGGCCTGTATCAACTGCTACACCTGAACGATGTTTTTCAAGTTTTTGTTAAGTATTAACAAGTCTTACCTATAGTAAATAGTACGACAGAACTGAATATTTTATCAATTTTCTTATCTAATATTGAATAATAACTATAAAACAAGTAGTAATAAAATTGTTATATAGGTGCCTACTTTGTTTATGAGAACCGACTTGTGTAGGCTTTATTGACATGTCGCCGGTCAATGCAATAATTATGCCAGATGAGGTTATCGATGAACTGATCATACAAAAAAAGGTGCTTTGTTGTACAGTAGGTTACAAGTGAGTCACTGTATAATAAATAGTATTAAATTTGAATTCAATAATATAATATCATTGTATAAGAAAAACGATTCTGAGCGGAGACGGTATGTCAGTCTAGGTACAAGGCATATTATATACTATTATCTATGGTATTAAAAAAATTGACATAATATAGGTACCTACCTATAATAAATTCCAAATAAATCATATCACAATATCCATTAGGTACTTATAACGCGTTATACATCAACAACAAACCCTGATACTATCATAGATATATAATAGTGTGCTTTAGAAATTTCAAGTACCCACTATTAATATCACAACGATACAATCACAACGAAATAACTAAAATAGTTATTTTAGGTTTTTTTTATATAATTTTGTTCAAAGTTGAACTTAAAATGACTATAAAAATAAACTGTGCTTATGTTTTTTTTAGTTTTTTTGGTAACAGAATTAACTACTTACGTGGAATCTTGTTTTAAATGTTCAATCCTTAGGTATAAAAGTTGAACATTTTATACGTTTTTAACTACAAAATAATTATTAAATTTTAATTCTGATAAATTTTGTCAAAATGCGATCTTTAAATGCTTATAAAAAAAAATTGTGCCTATGTATTTTTAATATTTTTCAATTGCTATTGTAACAATATATCAGGAGCCTTGTATTCATTTTTTACACTTTTTGGCCTAACAGATAAAACTTTATTGATATTTATAGAAAAAAAAATTGAAAGCTGTAAATGTCCGTAAACAGCTCAAAAAGAGTCAAAATATTTTCAAAATTGTATGGTGTATAGGAAATTCTAATACAAACATTCAGTGAAATTTTCATGTATCTACAATTATTCGTTTTTAATTACAACAAAATAAGGAAAACGCTACATGAGAAATCGAGTGAATATCCAATGTTATAAATATTTGAATTTCAAACGCTCATAAAAATTTAATTTGACTTTATTATTTATTATATATCAGATTTAAAAAGACAAATTTTTACAAATTCTTAACTAAAAATAATTTGCTAATTTTCGTGATTTTTCCATATTTTGTAAATTTTTGGACTTTTAATGCTTATAAAAAAAAACTGCGATTAAGGATTTTTAATATTTTTCATCTGCCTTTGAAACAATATAGTAGGAGCCTTGTGTTAAATTTTCAAGCTTTTTTAACCAACAAATGAACTTTTATTGATATATTTAGAAAAAAAACTAAAGAAAAATGGAAAATGAAAATGTTCCTAAACAGTTCAAAATAAATCAAAACATTTTCAAAATATTATCGTGTATAGAAAATGATAATATAAACATTCAGTCATGTACCTACGGTCATTTGTTTAAGAGTTGCACCAAAAACCAAAATCGATTTTTTCGAAAACAGATTTTAGTGTAAAAATTCCCGTTTTTCCTTAATTTTTATTTTGTTTTTCACGTTGCAAACGTTCACTTTTGAGCCCCCAAAGTACCAACTAGATTCACTTTCCTATCAGAAAAGCTACTGTTGAAGAAAATCCAAGCATTTTTACTGTGCTAAAACGTGATGACAGACACAAAAAAAAATAAAAAAAACACACATCATTGCAAAATCAATACATTCATCGTTTCACTCAGAATCTAAAATAGAAAACTGGATTTCGTATACCATAAATATTAATTTTTTTTTTTGTTTATCTTTTTAAACACGGGAGTGGTGCTAGGTAGTATGAATTTATAATAAAATATCCTATTAGGTACTATACAATTTGTGTTATTTCACCTTGATCCACATTGACCTCAATAGGTAGCAAGTTAGGGGATTTTAAAAACGTATATTATGTACCCATTTACGGGTGTATCATTATATATTTCATCTCCCCCCCACCCCCACTACTAAAGTTCCTAAATACGCCACTGGATGGTGCAGAATTTGGCGATTGGACTTTGACGGTTTTAGCTCGTATTCGACGTGTCGCGGTGCGGACTTAATCGCCGTACGATTACACGATTTGGCGAAATTTCCCTGACCACCGCCCACAGGCTGTCGATTTCCCCTCAAAAATACTTAACGAGCTTAATGAGTCCGCTGCAAAACCAAATGTACGTTTTCGGCTTTTTTCACTCGCCAGCTTAGGGCCTGATTGGAACTGCTGGCGGGTTTTTTTGCGTCGCTGACGGCGATTATATAACAGACTGTTCGCCGACGTCCGAACGAAACGATTATTTCGTTAAGTCCCTACATATACAGGGTGATTTTTCAAAAATTGATTAGGATTGTTTAACAACATGAACATTATAGGAACCAAAAAAACATGAAACAGTATTTCATAGGAAAATTCATATGCAGGAAGATCAATTTTGGGATAAATAATTTTCAGGAACCGTCAAAATCAGGAATTTTATTTTTAGAAAAAATAATTTCACGAACTATTAAATTCGGGAATGCATCCAAATCAAAAGAAAAAAATGATTTGGATAAAAATAAATTAGGATTGTTTAATTGTGTAGATACCTGCAACTTGAAAGGTTCACCGAATGTTAAGATTATTATTTTATACACAATTAAATTTAAAAAATATTTTAACCCTTTTTGAGATAATTGTAGCCATAAGAATTTTTCGACTTTTTTTAGTTTTTTTCTATAAATACGATGAAAATATTTTGTTTGGATAAAAAAACTGAAAAATTTAATACAAGGCTCTTCATAATAATATATTCTATTTATAATTTAAAAATTTAAGAAATGCATAGCCACGAATTATTTTTATAAGCATTGAGCATTCAAATTTTGACAAAATAAATAATATCAAAATCCCAAAAATGTGCAAATTGTGTTGTATTTAAAAATTCAAAAAAAATTTATAGATAAGGACTGGAAATTTAAAACAAGATTTTTTCGAAAATCATTGGTAGTTTGTCCAAAATATCCAAAAATTATACACACAGTTTTTAGATTATGAACGGAGCGATGAATGTAGGTATTGGTTTTATATTGTGTTTTGTTTTTTTTTTTCTGTCTTTAGCGCAGGGTTACTAAATGTTTATATTAACATCTTCTATACACGATAAAATGTTTAAAACATTTTGACTTATTTTGATCTGCTTACAACAATTTCAGTTTTCAATTTTTTTAGTTTTTTTTTCTATGAATGTCAATAAAATGTTATTTGTTGGGTAAAAAAGTTTGAAAATTTAATTAAGTACTCCTGATGTATTGTTACGCACTAGCAGTTGAACAATATTAAAAATACATAAGCACAATTTTTTTTTATAAGCATTTAAAGTTCAAATTTTGACAAAATCTCGAAAATTATCAATCATTGTAATTAAAAAATTATGAAATGTTCAGTTTTTATAACTGAGGATTGCCAATTTAAAACAAAGATTCTCATAAATAGTTCATACTGTAACCCAAAAGTCTATAAAATATATAAACACAGTTATTTATTACAGACATTTTAAATTTAAATTTTGAGGAAATTAGTAATTATATAATATTAAAACCAATAGTTACGATTTTAGTTATATTTTGTTGTCATTTAAAAATACCATTCGTGGATATATAAATTTTTTAGAGTATATTGTTATATTTTATACACACAGTGACATTTTCAAATGCAGTTTTTTTTGCAAAAATGAATTTAACCTTTTTTAGTAGATACTATAATACTAAAATTAATTAATTTAATAATAATAATATCATAGAATATGCCCGCCTATAGTGATATTGTAGGCCAGGGATGGCCTTGGAAAGTTTTGAAATTTATCAAATATTTACAAAAAAAAAAAATTATTTTTGTTTTTTAATTATTTTTATAATGTTTACTCAATTTTGTTTGCATTGGGGCAAAATACTTTTATAATTTTATATGTGGCCTAATTTTGTATAATAAAATATGTGATTATATTGATCCCTATTGTAGGCTGACATACGCTGTCTTAGCTCAGAATCGTTTTTCTTATTTCTGATTCAAATTTAATACCAACCATTACAGTGATTCATTTATAACCTACTGTACAGCAGAGTGACATCCACTGAGTGTTGTCCACCTTTTTTTTTTGTAGATATTTTAAGTTCAAATTTACACGAAATGTAACATATAAATTATAAAGTATAAACGAAAAATAACGGTTCGAGTTATTTTATTATAACTTGTAATTTTCAATAATTATTCGGGAGGACGATTTTGATACTGTTGATAGATTATACATCGGGAATTTTATTTTTGGGATAAATCATTTCAGAAACTGACAAATCGAGAAAATATATAAATATTATGATTAGGGTTCTGAATTTGAAAATTTCACTCTTCTTGAAATATTTCAATGAAATTATGAAAAATATTTTTTCTTCTTTTAAATGTGTTCGGTTATAAATGATAAGAAAAAATAACATATAGAAATAAAGAAAAACATATTTTTTTTGTTGATTTATTATTTCATAATATTTGTATATTCTATAACATGTAGTGCTGAAAAATATTCCTGGCATTATTTTGAGGTTAAAATGTATTTATATGAGTTATAAAATATTGTAGTATGCGGGCCGTCCGCGATCCAAAATATAATGGTTGAATTATTTCAAACCATTAAGTTTAAGTCAATTCCAACAGTGAATGAAATAATAGTGTATTTTAATAAGTAATTATAAAGTGTACAAAAGTCGTATATGTGTGTGTATGTGACGGTACTCTGGACTCTTTATTTAATACTTATATCGTATTAATATTTTGTATATTGTAAAAGGTCACGACTCACGACTATTAAGAGTGGTTTGTGTGTATATATTGTAAATATAAATAATATAATATAATTACAATATTGTATAATATAATATGAATTCGCAGAGCTATATGGCTCTAACAATAGATACGTCATAATGTATGATGACATATTATTATGATATAAAGTTGGTTTATGAGTTTGTGACTTAAGAATTAAAAGACAATGTTTAAATTTGTGATATTATAGATTTGTTAAACAACTTATAAATTATATGTAACAAAGTCACATATTTTCTTTGTTTCATACAATAAACCAACTTTTTAAAAATTTTCAATTGGAAGTTGACTAGGTACTATAAACTTTTAGATATATCTATACCTAATAAACATTTTATTTTCATTTTTCATGGAAATGAAATGTTTCGTGAAATATTTCAAAAAAAATAAATTTCATGAAATTTTAAAACCCTAATTATGATAGTTAAACAGATTATATCAATTAATATATTATCAACTATTTATGCCAGTTTTATAATATAATCTGTGATAGTATATTTAAGATTCTGAGCGGAGCTATGACATATATTGATTTTACAATAATGTGTGTTTTATTTTTTGTGTTCGTGACTTCCGTGTACACAATAATATTATAGAAGTCGTCAGTCGATAATATTTTCAACTTAAGTATCTTGTTCAATGTGAAAGTGAATCTAGTATTCTAGTTGGTGCTTGGGGAGGTCAAAATTAAAAATTCCCAGTAGTTTTCGAAAGCAACGGGGAAAAAATCGATTTTTTTTTTATTAAGATATTTAAATGAAAAATAACGATTTTAGTTTTGTGTTATATTTTTAAATTATTATTCTTATTTGTGGGTACTTGAAACTTATTATATACAAATATGATAATATGAAAATAATTTTAATTTAATTACCGGCTATACCTAGTACCTACCGTATTAATAATAACAATATAGGTAAATAGGTATCTATATGGTACAGCAAAGTGAACGCACTTATCCGCTTTTTTATTTTTATCATTACATTATTTATACTATAAAAAATAAAAAAATAATAATGTCTATAAAATATAATACGCGTATAATCTAGTGTAGGTACCGTAAAACCGGGTGAATAGAAACACTTTGAAATATCGTACAAACTTTTCCATTTGTGCTTTGTAGATGATAAATACATCAAAATACTGGTCGTTTCAAGTACTTTAACTTATGTTCAGTCATAATATTTGTATTATCAACAGATTATTTTATATAATTTAAAAAAAAAAGGTGGGCAAGTGGGTGTCGCTCTGCTGTACAGTAGGTTACAAGTGGGTCACTGTATAATGGATGATATTAAATTTGAATTCAACAATATAATATCATTGTATAAGAAAAACGATTCTGTGCGAAGACGGTATGTCAGTCTAGGTATAAGACATATTATATACATATCTATGGTACTAAACCAAAATTTGACCTATAATAGGTACCTATAATAAATTCCAAATTAA
>WHPZ01579797.1:0-22655 GCA_016617965.1 Macrosiphum rosae | reverse complement strand
TAAGGTATACGTAGTTTACAACAATTTAAACATTAAATTGAAACCAGTGGTAGCTAAACTAATAACGGAATGAGCGCCGCGCTCATACGCGACTTCTGACGGGTTACAAAGCTTATTTGTTATAAATGTGTATACATATGTATTGTTCATGTTACGTGATGTAATCAGCAATCAAACTTTTACGCTGGATTTTTCGGGATATAATTAATCGTCTTTTTTAGCTTATGCAAAAATGTAATTTAGAATAATACGATAAACGAACACGAATACTTCGAAGGGGGTCTGGTTAGGTTAGGTCTGGTCAACCATCTCTGTTATATTTCAACACAATGGTCACATACTTATCTATCTCTTTCAAGTATCTGTTTATTACATCGAACCGCCATGTTATGATATAATAAATTACACATATATATAAGTACTGCGTTTTATTATAAAATGGTTTGTAAATGATTATTAAATTTATAAGATATATGAAATAACATTAATGTGTCCAACTTATGACCTAACTTTTTAGTTTTATCTAAGTTATATAGGTACGTACTGTGTATAGTGTATACTCATATTTAAATTTTTGTAAAAACAATTATTTTTAGGATAAGCAAAATACGCTATCATGGGAAGATTGTATGGTGTTTATGGAATCATATTATAATGCAGCAAGTATCTATTTCTTTTCGAGGCTCTATATAACTGCACTAATTATGATAGAAAAAGGTAATCACTATAATTAATTTATTATATTTATAAAAATTCTTGATTGAATAATATAATGTAGAAGATGTTTTATTATGTTCAATACTATTTACTGAACATAATACTAGTTGGAAGTGTAATGAATTTCAATGAAACTAAAATCATATACAACACTTTATTATTTAAAAAATTACTACTTAGGTAAAATTCCTTCATATAGTACTATAGAAGTGACTATTTAAAAAGAATAATATAACCTATAAAACTGTTTATCAGCTTATCATAGTTAAATAAATTATCATAGTAAATATCAGATATTGAGTAATCACAACATCTCCCTTTTACATTATTACCACATTTATTACAAATTCTATTATTGGTGGGACATTAATTTATACCGTGTCGTTTATCACACTTATAGAAATTAAATATATATGCTTTTATGGTAACTCAATCGTTGTTAGGTGTATGAAATCCGACATATCATTAACATTATGAACAGTACT
Source organism: Macrosiphum rosae (assembly GCA_016617965.1). Taxonomy (NCBI): domain Eukaryota; kingdom Metazoa; phylum Arthropoda; class Insecta; order Hemiptera; family Aphididae; genus Macrosiphum; species Macrosiphum rosae. The sequence continues at coordinate 21,453 of WHPZ01579797.1, read as the reverse complement.
CGACGAAGTCGCGATAAGGTCGTCGGGGGAATCATCTGAAATCGCGATTATTCGAAAGGTAACAATCTTCTAAGAAAGTGTGACCGATATGCACATGACTATTGTCATTATCGTCCGATTAGGGCGAATCAGTTAGTAAAAACAACAGATTATTTTTTTATTAATTAAACTAATTTACTGCATTGATATCTTAATTATGTAACATGTTGTACAACTATGTATCTTATATTTAGGGGAAGTGGGGCAGCTTATTTGATACGGTATGCAGTTGGTATAAACATTAAATACAATATGTACAATATACATATATAGCAAAACGTCTGACATGATGAGTAGGGTGTGGAGCGCTGGATTGACTATTTTATTTGGACATAGGTAATTGACGTCGACGGCGTTACTCGACGCGTATAAGTGTTTCGGCGGCGGCGGGGGCGCACGGCGATACGGAACACGACAACGGGTACACTTTTAGAGTCCTAGAAGCAGGCGTAAAGGGGTTGGGGAACCTGTTATATTTAGATAATTCAGTGAGGGTTTTCAGAGCCCTATGAATTATATTTTAACCGTAACTCAGGAGCTTCAGAAAAGATAGATCAAATATTAGATATAATATCTGATACCAGTTAACCACAGACCAATCTCATTGTTAATCATGCTGGGGAATGTATATGAGAAATTGATCCTGAATCATTTGCAACATTACCTAAATTACCATATAAGACCCGAACAATTTGGATTTCGTGCAAACCCCAGTACCACCACCCGATTTGTCAAGATTGTTGATGAAATCTCAATTAATCTAAACAAAAGGGCAAGAACACGTAATAAGATTGTCTACTTATGCTTTATTATATGCACAATCGTGTATTCGATCGTTAACGATAATCCAGAGCTAAGGTAGCAAAGATAAGTAAGAAAAAATAGCAGGGTAGTCACTAACGTATAATAACAGGGAACAGAGTTTTAACATTGAAAAATTGTCCTAATTTATGTAAATTCTTTGCCAAGCTTTACAGGGCAAACGGCTGAACATAAAAAGTCGTATGAGGTATCAATCGATCAGAAATATTTTGCACATGGGAACAGGCATTTACCATTATATCATTTCGTATTTTCGTGAATTTCTGACGAGTAACGACCAGCAAGATAGTATATAGATTATGGGTACTTCCTGACGACTCAACGACTGTGATTGTTTAGTGAATTCATGATGAAGTGCGATGGTGTTATATTATTATGCTGAAAACTTGGAACAATAATAAAACAAAATAAGCAATCTGGTGATTAATTCATTACCCTGGGCAACAAAGGTCGATGGCAAGTCATAAGTTCTTAGTTCTGTGATTTTCCATCATGGTTCATCTAAAGTCTCAAGCCCATTACACATCAGTTATTAAACATAATAATTAAATATGTTTTAGATGTAACGATATAATATTTATATTTCTGTTTGAGAAAAAAAAAACTAAAATAGAAAAAAATTATATAACAACATTAGGCCAACGATGCATAATATGTTATTATGGATTATTATTATTATATACAGTCAACTAAAATCCCGACTTATTTCATAAAAAAAATAGCTGATATCACACCAAAAACACTTAGTTATAACTCCATGTAAAAAAAAAGCTAAATTAAAGAAAAAAAAATTAGTAATGATTAAATCTTTAAAAGACGTGATATAATATGGAAATTCAGTAAAATTACATTTTATAATATTACAAATACCTATGACAAATAAGATCAATTGTAATGTTAAATACTTAGTCAACATATTATGTTTAACTATTTGGAAAGACATAAATACAAACTAGAGAATGCTTTTTTATCTACGGACCGGGTTGTTAGATTTTCCAGTAAAAGCGCTATTGGACTCACAATTGGGAGGCCATGAGTCAAACCATGGGTGGCAAAGTAGTTTTTCCGGAGTTTTAGCGAAGAATCGGTGATCGTCAATATGGCAGACAGGTCGAACCCGAAATATTACGGAGTTTTCCGAATTTTGATCCGATTTCCGATAATGGATCTAGAGGTAAGCTTCAGGGCTGCAGTATTAGGCGATCTCATTGGAGATGTCTTAATGATCTATAATTTTCTTGTGAATCAACAAGTCATTTAGTACGATATAGGTCATCCACTATGATGACGTACAGCTTGCTTGCACCACTCGTTCGGTTGACTTAAGCTTTACTTCAGCTAACTCTAGCTCCAACTACGAGACACCAGCTACTATAGTTAATTAAGTTAAACAGTATAATAAATTAATGTTTTTTTACATAATAAAATATTTAATATATTGCATGGATGTACATAATAAGTGTTTACACTTTCTGGTATTATTTAACGTTGATATTCTAAAATAAAATAAAATTAGTGATTTTATTTCATTAGTTTAAAGGGTACGTATAATTATTCATCTACTTTATTATATTTCGTATCTTATAATAATGTTTATGTACAAATATGTTATGAAATATTATAATTAACTTACCTGAGTATGTAGTTGTATTCGTGGATCGGGGTTGAGTTCTATGCTCGAAGTCACTGCGGCGTAGGTATAAACGTACTTATTACGTATTTTGATTTATATATTTAACACTCAGTATTATAGTAAGATATATTTTTCTCCTGAGTTCTATGTATTGATGCGATTCGAACACGATATTATATAGAATTTGATATCTATAATTTGGGACGTGACTTTTATCGTAAGCTCTTAAAATCCATACATCTGTAGCAAATGTACAAATATGTTACAGAATTATGAATTTTATGATCTAAGTCTAAAGCAATATTAATTTCTATATATTGATTATTAATGTGAAATAATGAATTTGAGTTTGATTTATAACACCCAAACATACTGGTACAGGAAATATTTGTCTTACCATTTATTAATATTATAGTTTATAATATTATTTATAGGTATACTACCTACATTTACAAATATATAGGTAAATTAAAAAAAATCTTTGAATATTTTATTAAAAATATGATTTGTGTTTTCAGGTATAAAATTTTATAATTCTGTTCTTGACCAGCAGTTCAAAGATGATAAAGTTTTAAATTCGTGGTTATGCCTATGTGAATCATTGAAACAAGACATATTCATATATATTACACCTGAGATGAGACCTGAACTTATCAGCGATGTATCAACAATAGATTATTTATCAATGAATCCAATAAAGGCATTCCACTCCAGTGCATCAGTATTATTTTATAGGAAATATTTTTTAGACAATGTATGTATAATCGATTAACACTATTATCAACTAAATACCTATAATACACAAATGGAACATAATATCTGTTATCATAATTCTTGTTTTTAATTTTGTGTACAATATGTAATTAGATATTTAGGTGGGCGCATCTAAAAAGATTGGTAGGTATAAGGTGTGGTTTTTGTACACACATTATTGGTTTATTGTACATTGAAAAAACAAATACTATCATTAATCTAAAGACTGGATGGATGATGTTATTTGTTGATTGTCAACAACTTTTAGCAAGATTAGCAATGAATCAAAGATAATGTCAGCAGTGGTATTAATTCAATTTGACATTATAACAATATATTAACTAGTATCTATGTAGCTATGTTATACTGTTATAGTTAAGAACTTTTAAGTTTTAAGCAACTATAATTGATAGTGCTTAAGACGTGTTATTTCTTAACTCTATTTTTATTATTCATTAAAGCCTATATAGTATTAGGTACAACTATACAAATAACTGGGGTAGTGAGTATATATTTTGTACACGTTTTTACTATGATTAAATATGTATAAAATATTTGTTGAAATTTGAAACCTTTATCTTATTGATGTACAAAACCTTTTTATTTTGTATAATATCCATTGTTAAACATTTACACTTGTTATATTATATTCTATTATTATAATTACATACTCGCCTATAATTAATCTAAAGAAGGAAAATCCACATTGTAAATCAATGTACTTTAGATTATAGTGAACTAATTAAAATTAAGTTGAACAAGTTATTTTATTGGGTTTAAGAGTCACATTTTTAATTTTATTTTGATAGGTATACCTACCTATTTAGTTTGTAATGTTTTGTGGAGTAATAATGTGAATATCATTATAAAACGGTTTTTGGATATAAGAATCGGAACAATTATGTTATTTTAAACAATCAGCTAACGTTAGGGATCTTGTCCGGTATTTTATCTAAACTGTGTGGTTTTTGGATTCAATGAATTAAGTAGATACGCGTTGGTTGCTATTATACCGGTGTATCTTATTTCATTGTACCCGAGGTTTTTTTTAACAAATTTTATTTGTTGGTTAAAAAAACTTGAAAATTTAATAGAAGGCTCCTAGCATATTGTTGCAAAGGCAGATGAAAAATATTAAAAATCCTTCGTCATAATTTTTTTTTATAAGCAATTAAAGTTCAAAAATTGACAAAATATGGAAAAATCACGAAAATTAGCAAATTATTTTGAGTTAAGAGTTCGTAAAAATTTTTCTTTTTAAATCCAAGATTTGAAAATGTAATATTCCTAATAAGATTATCTACTTTTATCAAAAAAAAAAAACGTCTATAAGAAAGTCGAATTAAATTTTTATGAGCGTTTCAAATTCAAATTTTTACAACATTGGATATTCACTCGATTTCTCATGTAGCGATTTCCTTTTTTTGTTGTAATTCAAAAACGAATAACTGTAGATACATGAAAATTTCACTGAATATTTATATTAGCATTTCCTATACACCATACAATTTTTAAAATATTTTGACTCTTTTTGAGCTGTTTACGGATATTTACAGCTTTCAATTTTTTTTAGTTTTTTTTTCTATAAACATCAATTAAGTTTTATCTGTTGGGCCAAAAAGTGTAAAAATACAAAGCTCCTGATATATTGCTACAATAGCAGTTGAAAAATATTAAAAATACATAAGCACAGTTTTTTTTTATAAGCATTTAAAGATCGAATTTTGACAAAATTTATCAAAATCTCGAAAATTATCAATCATTGTAATTAATAAATTGTAAAATGTTCAGTTTTTATAGCTAAGGATTGCAAATTTAAAACAAAGGTTCTCATAAATATTTCATACTGTAACCAAAAAATCTAAAAAATACATGAACACAGTTATTTTTTACAGATATTTTAAATCCAAATTTGGACGAAATTACAAATTAAAATCAATATTAACGATCTTGGTTTTTCGTTGTAATTTAAAAATATTATTCGGGGAGATATGATACCTAATGGATATTGTGATATGCTTAATTTGGAATTTATTATAGGTATCTATAGGTATCTATATTAAAGGTCAATTTTTTTTTTTTTAATACCATCGATAAGTATATATGTCTTGTACCTAGACTGGCATACCGTCTCCACTCAGAATAGTTTTTCTTATACAATGATATTATATCATTGAATTCAAATTTAATACCATCCATTATACCATGACCCACTTGTAACCGACAGTACAGCAGAGTGACATCCACTCACCCACTTTTTTTATATTATATCTTTATATTTTATAATTTTATATCAATTTCAAAATGCTTAAGCATGCAGTTCAGCAGTCGTAGAAATAGCGAAAAAACTTTGTTTTCTCAAATTGAAACAACTTACAGGGTGTATCTTATGTCATTGTTAGCGGGGTTTTTAACGATTATGGATCGATGACATAGAATTTCGTTAAAACGAAAAAAGACATGTTTCTTTATTTTTAACAGTCAATTTTCATATTTAAATTTTTAAATTTTTAACACGTAGGTGTACCAATAGCATAATCAACTTTATTTTTTTAAATGATAACAACTATATTTTTAAATGGATTCTAGTAAAACTTTTTTTTTCTGAAAATGTTAATAGTCAAATCATCAATTTTGGTTCTCTTATTTATCAACTATGGTCCTCTAAATTTTAGTAAAATATGCATCAATTCTTTTAATTTAAATAATTGGTATTTACTGGTAAACTATTCTAAGAAATAATAGTAGATATATGATTAATGTAAAAATAAAAGAATTAATTTATTTATTTATTAAGCCAAAATAATAACAATTAAATTATTACAATAAAATAAATTAATAATAGCTAATACGAATACCAACTGAGCTATAAGCTCGTATGTGGTATACGGAGTTCAACGATATTACAATTCGTTTAAAGGAAATACTAATACAATAAAAATATGATATAATTAAACAAACATAACATGATAAAATAAAACTTTAGAAACAACAATTAACATCAGCATTACATATTATAGGTATATATTAATATATTATACAATATTATGTTTAGACATATTGACTTTTTATGATTATATTAATACACACATTATCATCAAGATCACTCACTATTTTATCTATTGCCTTTTTTATTTGATTTTTATTAATTATATCAATTATATCATTGGTATTATTAGATTATTATTATTAGACTTTCACATAAACTTTTTATTAGACTCTTTACTTCGTTATTTAAATTGTTGAAAATAGTTTTTCCTGAATCGATGTCGAGATGCCTGGTTTGGACTTTGCCACCCGTTATGATCATTACCACAAACACCACTCGACCATTCCGACATCTCCGGAGAGGGAACCGTTATCTGTGTGCCACCGATGGTCTTTGCCCCACCGCAAGCTAGCCCGTAGCAGTGCCTTCAGTCGCTGTTTCTCAGCCGTCTTGGTAATCATCGTAGTTTCTCTTTCCGTATGCTGGAGTTTTGTTACTATCGCCAACCGGCGAGTCGTCAATAACGCCATCTTGTTACATGATTACCAAGACTAAATCACTAAGATATAATGGACTGGAAACAACATGGTAGGTGGGTAACGGGGGACGGCCAGCAAAAAGTTCCTCTGCTATCATTAACACTCATTATTGAATGTTTTCAACGCTAACAGTGGTTTTATTTAGCGTCAAATGTTGTATCTCAGTCCATGTTTTATACAGATGTAAACTCTCAATTATGATTTCGACTCTCCGCATTTGCCTCTTGTACATACTTTTGAGGCTGGTAAGCTGCTCGTTTGCAGTAAATTATATCTTAGTCCGTGGCTCGAGCCATCTGTGCTAGCTGTTCCTTGTCGTGCCCCTCGTTGGCACACACAAATCGCGTTTTGTGGCCGCTCATGCCAAAAACCACGGTTAATCTACCCTTATCGCTCCTCCGATGTGTGCAGAGTACGATCCGCCGTGTTCGCTAGCCTTGCCGTCCGTCGGCTGTTTTTGTCCAAGTTGACGTTATGGTGTTTCTTCGCAGCCAGGTCAACATCCATCTGCCCACTATCGTCATGCTGGGACAACGGCAGCACCATCGGTTGTCAACACCCGCTATCAGTATCGTCGTTATCAGGTCGTACACAGATGATTAATTTGTTTACCTTCTTCCGTTACTCGACGATAGATATTAAAGAATGGATGGGCCATGGCTATAATAACAAAATAGAGGGAAGTGTGCCGGAATGGGGAAGAGAGAAATACTGTTTTATATCATTGCCTCTCATTCTGGCAGAATTCTTAATATCATAAATTTCATACAATAATTATATATATATATATACATTTCTGTTTAGACCTCTATAACCTCAAAATATTTTCATGTTCGTTCCAGTACGATAAGCACAAATGGCTCATCCATTGTTCTATCTATGGGTACTACCTATAATTTATATTTTATTTCATAGAATTTTTGACGTTCGTATTGTGAACGCACTCATATATTTTTACTAACACTAGTTCTTAAGATTATTTTCTGCCGAACCATTATAATAAATTGTTATAATATTATCATACGAAAACAACTATATTTTTACTGTCATCTATTTTCCTATTACCTTTTCCGCCTTACAGTCCACTTCCCATCGCACGGCAATTACCCTGAGCCAGCATAGTACGAGCGTGGGCAACTATACACGACGGCCACATCTGAGCCGTCAAATTGCAGGGCTGCCACAATCAGGTTGCCCTTCACACAATCGATATTATAACATTCACTTCATTATAGATCTTTATATTATTTTATATTTTACTTAACTTTTTAGGACTTTATTTTATAAGACTTGTTTACTTCTACAACTTAATATTTGATGGATAAATTGTTATAGAACTCAGTTTTTTAAAGTCTGTACATTACCGTTGAGTATTGTAATCCTGTCATACATTTCTTATAAGGTCATTAGTTAGTTTAAACTAAAATGAAAATAACACATTTTCATTGAAAGTAACCTTGCTCTACAAGAAATATATTGTATTTAGTTTTGATTAAATAATATTATATGTTATTATATATCATTCTTAGGACCTCGAAGAATCTAAGAAGAAATCATTAGAAAAGTCTTTAACTGACCATTATGACTCCATTAAAAATTATGATATTATTTATACCAAATATAATTTGATGTACAATTACTTACTTCTTGCCAGTTTTGGAAAAACAAAGAAGATTAAATTAGATAATGTAATTTATGCAATTCAGTTGCCAGTCTTATCCATCGAAGTAAGAGCAATTATAACTTTACCTTTCGTAAAGACTATTTAGAAATAGTTTAAATAAAAACTAATCAAATACTTTACAAAGATCACAGTATAAAATTTAGAATGCCTGTCGGGGCTAGCGAATCCCAACTTTAATGACCTGTAAACACTTCCGATTTCCGATGGTTAACTCTCCTGGGTCTACTTCGATACTGAAAATTAGGTAATTTTACAGTCTCAGAGACAAATAATATAAACTTAAAATTATAATATAATTTTTAGTTAAATTTAATTCATTAAAATCATATTTGATGAAAATATCAACTTTAAGTTTTTTCAATTATTTAAAATTGTACTAGCCCTAATTTTAAAGTAGACTAAAAATAATAGGCATCTACTAAAACAACCCTCAGTATTAATGATTGAAGCAAATTGTATGGTCAAAATTAAAAATTAAATGGCACGCATAATGCATATATTAATATATTATGGTACCTATATAATATTATAAGTAAGACAACTAATATATTTGTTACTTTGTTTTGAGTGAATTCTAAGTTAATCCAAAATGGCAAAATATATGTGTTCGTATTTTGGTAGTATTATGCCAGTATTAATTTATTTCTTAGAAACATATTAATTAAATTTTTTTTAGGATAGATTATTAAACTATAAAGCATTATTAATCACAATGGACATGTTACACACATGCTTGGATGAAAATGAATTATTAGCTATGCCACAAGATTGTAAGGAAATAGATGTACTTAAAGAAAACAATTCCAGTAATTATATTATAATTTATATTATTCTGATAACAGATAGTTAATACGAAGAAAAAGCTACTCAACTGGGTAATGTCCTAATGGATGGGTCAAATTTGAATTTAACGATATTAAATCATTGTAGACAAAAAACGATTCTGAGCGAAAACTTCCGTCTCCCAGGCTATAATATTATATTATATATTTGAATTGCTACTAATTTAATTTTTTATTGATAGTTATACAGTAGAATCAATACATTTTTGCTGAAAACATTGCATTTGGAAGAACCAAGAGTAATATTATTTAAGTATTCGGTCACTGTTAAGTAGTTGTTGACTTTAGACCACACCCGACCACACGTTGACTCGTCAATATTTTATATTGTTATTGAATCTATTTAAATGTATTCTATATTAATAAAGTAATAAATTATAAATTAAATAATTTAATATTTGGCAATTTTATTTAATCAAAACCTAATTAAAGAATTGAATTTTATTGCGGATAGATTAAAAAAATATATTTATAGTTTTTCCCGATAATTGATTGTAATAATTAATAATTGTAATGCTAACATTGTATTATTAAATAAACATTAACTACAAAATTGAACTGCATAAAAAACATACACAATAATATGAAAATTGTAAAAAGAAAAATTATTCAGGTGTTTAAAAAAAAACAGTCCTGGGTTATATGGATTTCAGGTGTTCGATTTTTAATGATTTTTAAGGGTGTTAGTGGTTCCAGTTACTCCAGTGCCGGATACTTATTAATTTATAATGCTTACAAAAAATAATATATGTATATTGATCGTTAATATACTGAAATTGCTATACTTCTGAGGAAGTTTAGAATTCTATTTTCAAACTTTTGAGCCAGTTATTCACATTTAATAATTGAAGAAAAAATTTTAATATAAAATGTTTAAAAATAGCACAAGCTCCAAGTTAAAACATGAATTTTTACAAAAAACTGTTATGACAAAATCAATTTTTTTTTGTTGTTGAGAACTATTAATCTTAAATACTAAAAAAAATTCAAAAATATTTATTTTTTTCCAAATATAACATTATTTATTATCTATTATTATATATTATTATTTATTTATTATTATATAATTTATAATCAATACAATAATTATTATACAATATTAATTATATAATTTATAGTGTCTATATTTATAGACACTTAAAGTGGTTACCAAATATATTTTATTTTGTTATTTTCTATACATAAAATTAATTTTTAGTAATATTTTGACATTTTTGGAGATGTTTCTATTTTATAGATACCTATATTAGATTTTTTTTTTTTAATTTTGTCGATAATAAGCAAAATTGTTTGCTTATTGAAATAGCTTTTAAATATAAAACTAGATCCCACATTACATACATTTTTCTGTTTGGATTGTAAAAATAATAAAAATAAGTGGGCACATTTATTTTTTAGTTACGTTGAGTTAAATTTTGAAAATTGAATACCTACAATGTTCCATATCAGTGGCAGATATATCCTAGTACTGTGTGGTGGGGGGGTAGAATTTCAAATCCACAGAAGGAATGACGTTCTACCCCTCCCATTTAGTGTCCTCATGTGGTGGCGAAAAGCCCAAGAGGGGTGGTCTATAAAAATTTATAGAAACCCAATATTTTTTATAGACATTCCAAACTTGGATGATATTTTTAAAATGAATAATAGTATAAAAGAAATAATATACCTACTTCATTGCTTAAGCTAACAGACTATCTTCGCTCAGAATGGTATTTTGTATAGATTAATATATAATTGAATTCAAATTTAACACATTCATTACAGTGATGTACTTGACACCTACCGCCCATGTAATTTAGTGAACTGACTTGCCTGCCTATTTAAATCTTAGATATAAAAATATAATTTTTTAAGAAATTTCAACAATCAAATAGTTTGCAAATTGTTCGATATTCTTCAACGTCATGTTCAGTAGATATACAATAAAAATAATAATTGTTCTTATTAAAAGAGATTTATGAATATTTATTTAATGGCACTTAGTTGAATGTTAAGTCTATAAATGAAACAGTAATAAAATATTTTTTTAATGATATTTACCACATTTTTTATACAGTACTTAGAGTTATTATACTGTATCAATGTATCATAGATTAAACATAATCTATATTCTTTATACTTAACTTACTAAATACAATTTATTTTATGTTACCTTATATTTTGTTTTTTAGTCTTTCGCGAAATAATAATTCCCAAATTAATAAATGTATATTATGTTATGCATGATAAGAATATAATAACGACGCTCATTGAGGTAAGATTTTTTAAATATATTTCACTTACTTAATATTTTAAATGTAACTCTTCAAAATAGTAATTTTGAAATAATATGTACTTACATTTTTATTGTGAATTTTTGAGGTCAAACTTGGCAGAAGGTCTGTCAGCTCTTTTTTATTCTCAATTAAATTTCATGTATTTAATTAAACATCTAATTATATAACTACATTTATATATACTATATACTATATCTTACACAGTGGATAATTTTTTAACCAGGTATTATCTGAACATTATAAAATAAAATCACTACAGTCATAACTTTAATTGGATTCACCTCAGCCAAAAAAAATAACTTGGATATTCCTAAGACATAAACATTGACATAATTTTCATTTTATAAAAATCAGTTATTGAATATTTTTGATTACCTAGTGCTTTTTAGATCATTAATCAACTTTGATTTAACGAGAATAGTATTATTGTTTTTACATGTGTCTTATAAAATATATCACTTAAAGATTACATACTTTCAGAATCTATCAACAAAAGACGCTATAATTAATGAGAGGATATTGCATGTAATTGTGACTTCAGCAATAGATATTGACAAACTTGACCCAAGAAAATATAAAACATGTATCAAAACTATCACATCTGGTATATACTGTAATATTATACTGTCTCAGTCATTCAACTATTATTATAAGTTACAATTTGTTCGTATTTTATTGTATTGACTAAATAACAAAAAATTCATGTTGGGAGGTTTCTACATAAATAATATTGTTTAACTAGTTAGTAGTTACAATAGTCAACACTTTTTTTTTTTTTTTAATTACCATTCTTGTCAAAATCATGAATTTGTGTTTTACTAACAACCACGTTTACGTTAACTAATATATGGTAAATTTATATAATTTTTTTATTAAATATGAAACATACCTATTATCTTATATTTATTTTTATTTCTAATCAAGGTCTGCAAAACGAATAAACAATTTTCTGTTAACTGGAATAAATATAGTATAAAACGACGTTTCTATGTATACCTAAAAGTGGTATAACTTGATTTCGATAAGCTCAAATGTCACAATATTATAAAATCTAAAAAAATTCTATTAACCAAAGCATTTCAATTTTATTTTTAGAATATATTTTCTAATATGTTTTTTTTTTAGATACCTTTTCTTTTATGTACAAAACGCCTAAATGTACCATGAATATTTTTTGGTTTTTCCCCCAAAATACATTATGAGTAATAAAAAGTTTTTTTATAGAAAATAAATTTGCACGTGTTATAAAATTAAAATTCGTACTGAACAATATAACAGATTAGACCACTATTAGGCCGTGACTGGTTGGCCCGTGAGGGTTTGACTTTCACATTACTATTGTCCGATAATATTAAAAGATAATACGAGAAAATACTTAATAGTTTATTAAGTGTATAAAATCTTAAAATAAAATTTCAAGTTCAAAGAGTGTACAAATACCACATAAAAAGTTCTAATAAATTTAAAAAAATATACCTAAACATTGAAAATCATCAGAAAATATAATTTCAAAACTTCTTATTCTGATTCAAAAATCCATGGCAAGTATATGTTAATATAAAATGAGCAACACCCCACTTTGGAAAATAATGCTAAGTGTATTAAAATCATAGCCTTATAGCTACGGCAATAATTTGAACTCAAAAATGATAAATTATGATAATATTATGTGTGAACCTATTATAAAATAATAATATATTATTCAAACCACTGACATCAAAATATTAATGTTAGTAAATCACAATAATATATTTTTTATGGACTTAATGATTAATTGTGGTTTGTATTCAAAAGTTTTTGACCAATAATTTATTGTCGTGCATTCAATTATAGGTTGGGATCGATTGACATGCATCCTAAATAGTAAAATGGTTGTCACTTATCTGTGTAGAAGCTTGAAATTTATATACACGATCATTGAAACTTCATTGCCTTTATTCTAACCAGTACTTCTAACTCCCTCCAAATACTTACCCTTATCTTTATCCCCTTATAAATAATTGTTATTTGAATCTCAAAATTGTATATACTTAATTATAACTTAATTATTAGTTGTTTTTTAAATTTGAAAAAACTTTAAGAAATGATTAAACGCACATTTTTTTACGTTATCTAAATTACAGTAAATTGATGTCAATTTAATATAAAATAAGAAACATAATATAACCTAATTTTTATTTTATTTCAAAGCAATTGAGGTTCTGGAATATTTCATCAAAGTTTTAGTGGAGGAAAAAGAAAAAAGCGAAAATAATAGAACAGAAAAAGGTAATAAAAATGAATCCGAAGAATATTTTGATACAGATGACTTCATTATTAGTAGTAATCCTGAAGAAAATTATACTGAGAAAATGGTGGAATCATTATCCAATTTAACATATCCAACGATTGATCAAAAAACTAAGAACGTTTTTATAGCCTATAAGTGGTTAGCTGAATTATATGGAGTACTATGTGATAATTCAAATCATTTAATAGAGTATCAAAAAAGATTAAACAAATATATAGGATTAGCAGAGAAATTTAGCAAAATTATTGATATAGATGATGACCACTTAAAGTATCTAAAAAATAAACGGGATGCCAAAGTAATTACTAACATTACTTATAATTTACATACATTTATTTATGTCGTTAAGTTATGTTAATATCAAACATCTTGTATATTAAGTTTTGTAATGTTCAAAAAAATGTTTTCTTTTGAGGAAATTTATCGGAAAAGTAATAAAATAAAAAATGGGGGTAGTAAGTAAAAGTCCTACTGTATATTTGGTGCAAAGTGTACCAGGTACATTGTACACTGTAACTGTACTTCGTTATGGAATAAGTCACTGTAATGTATGAGTCAATTTTTTCCTGTCAACCAATGTTACCAAATATATTTTATGATATTTTTATACCTACTGAAATAATAGTAATTTAATTTACTATTAATAATACAGTTGAATTCATTTTTTTTCAAAAACATTGCATTTGCATATATTATATTATTATTATAATAGTAAAGATTGGTTTATTAATATCATAATATTAATATTAGTACATACAAATACAAAATTAACACAGTTTATTTTTTCTCTATAAATACAATTGTTCGCATAATACAAAAATAGTTTTAAATCTGATGGGTAGTGTTAGAAAAAAATCTTAACAAGACTATAAAATTAACTAACTTATTACCTAGTAACTGAATATCGCGGACAGCAACCAAAAGAATCATACTCTTTAAGTTACAATTTACTTTTAAATAACAAAATAACTTAATAAAATGTAACTCAATTAAAAGTAATTTAAAGTAAATTTTCAGTCTTAAAAATTAGTAAATATTACTCTTAAGTCCCACTAGGTATGATAACTATTAGATCAATGAAAATTATATTATCATGGCATGGACCCTGTCGAATCACGTTTTATTCTACCCTAAATATATTTATTAGATGAATTTAAAAAAAATGATACGGTTCGTCTGAATGGAAGACCCATATCGTGAATAAATATTAACACTGTTTTTTTAATTATCACGCGTATGTCTATTTCTATAACTTCTATATATATATATATATATGTATATATGTATATATATATATATATATATATTTACAAAACTTAGGGCTAGTAAAGCGTCGATTTTCCGGACTTAAATAAGTGAGTCGACACAATCGGGAGCGCTTATGATTAGTCGGGTGACTACCGGACTCTATTTACAATATGGCATTACAGTTGGCCTATATTAGTTTGTACAAATAATGGGGAGGGAACCGGCTGTCGTAGGTACAATCTTAGTTAAGCTGTACCCCGATGGAGAACCTGGTTCGGAGAGGATAACTTAAATAAGTGTCGTGAAATTATAATATAAATATTAGTTTAAATTAATATTTAGGCAATTATATTATAATTGACAAATTTTGATTTTCAGATACTAATAGCCAATAACAGTTGGGAAGTTAATAATTGGCCTGGTGGTTGGTATTTTGATAATTTAAAAACAGAAACGTCGAAAATATTAGACACATCCACGAATGAAGAAAAATCAAATATGTTGAAAGACCTAAATTTTCTGAAAAATAATTCAAAATGTCCATACATTAATAAGATAGAAATAAATATTCTACTTTATAGATTATATGTTATGGATTCGGTTGAAATTGATTATAAACAATTGTACAAATATTTAGCTTGTGCTATTAATGAAGTAGTCATTACTAGTGAGGTAAACCAATTTTAATATTTATATTTTTTTTTTCATACCTAATATACAACGGGTTTTAGAAATCCTTATATCATAATAGGTACCTAATATCGGAATTGTTAAGTAGAAAGTTTTTTAGGGTTTAACAATTTAAAAAAATGTAATTCCATCCAAGTGATTGTGAAATTGTTGGAATTAAATATTATGTTGATTTGAATTAGGATTTGGAAAAAAGTGAGGAAAATTTTTAACTAAAAATAAATATACAACATTTAAAAAATGTCTTATGGCTATTAATAGCTCAAAAATAGTCGAAATTGTTTGAAATTATTACCATATATGGAAAATGATTATTTTAATATTTGTTGTACATTTAAAGTATTTAAGGTTAACGATTATATGTTATAAATATTACTTTTAATGTTTATAAAAAATAATCGTGCATATGTATCTTTCATGGTCCATCGTAAATAATTATCCTCTATTTTATATTTAAGTATATGTAGTAACTAGTAGGTACTATGGAAATATTTTGTATTACATACAATTTTCAAAATAATCATTGGGTACACACTTATAATGTATATTATAATGATAATTTCTATTACTTATAATACTTATACTTATAATATACTTCTTTGTGTTTTTCTTAGCTCTAAATATCACTATTTTTATTCACTACTTTATTCATATTAATTTTAGGATCGAGCTAGAAATATGGAAGCTCATGAACTTTTTAGTATGTATTTGATGATACTTAACAGACATTCAATTGAAAAGGTAAATCAAAATATATTTTGTATTAGCTATGGTGTATTTAATATTTTAATAATTGTGTGTTAAAAAGTTCATGATTTATAACTTAAAAGCAGTTAAATAGTTGATTATTATAAGTCTTAATATTTTTTAATATTATTTTACTATTCATTTTTTAATATTATTAAAATTAAATTCTTATATATAAATTAAATAGAACTATAATACATTATGATAAATGAACATGAACATACATCGGAGTCAGCATTAGGTTTATATATTTCGAAGAAACTCATATTAGTTTTATATTTCAATCGGTTTTACGAATAGTTTTAAATTCATTGGTTTCAATTAGAGTTTTGTATTTGATGTATAGTGTTTAAATCTTAAAAAAATTCATCGATCATCTTGAATCTCAATATACTTGTACAAGCACCACTTTACAATCGGTCCAGCCGTACTTGAAATGTAAACGGTGTGAGTAACCAGACTTGGTTTTATATATATTATATAGATTTATTTTTTTCAATCTAACGTTTTCCAAAGAAAATATTACAATTTAATATTAACTTACTGTAAACTGTAAGCTTTTTAATGACCAATAAAATATCAGAAAAAAAGATCAAATGTAGTTAGATATAAGTACCTATATAGGTATAGGTAATTGTGACTATTCGTGTTTTTATAATTGATTGCCCCCTAGGAGATATTTTTTTACTAAAGTGCCCCACTGAAGAAATCAAGGTTGTGAATCGCAGTCTATTAGGACTTCAAATCCATTCATTAAGATCTGTTGTCATGACTCTGTTAATAACTTAGCTTCTCTGTGGTTGATGATAACGTTGTTACGTACATAATACTTTACATAACCATGCAACTAGTAGTAGTAAACTAGTAGTCACGTGGCGTAAAAAAGATGAACTAGAAAGCCAGGTGCTAACATAGGATGATTAACTTTTACTTACTCTGTATTATTATACTATACAAAGTACATAATGTGTACTGTTATCAAACGGAGAGATCTTCAGATACATCAATAATATGATATAGTTGACTGCAAACTATTATGAGCGAAAAACGAATTATACTAAGACAAATAAACAGATGTACAATCAAAAAAAACAACATGATAGAAACAAAACTTATAATGAAGAACCGTACCAGTTATATGGACGGAATTCTACCTAATGGAACCTAAATGAGATGATTCTGAGTAAAGGTAGGGTCTTAACTCGGTGTTGTAAACACTCAGTTGTTGGACTACTAGATAGAGGTAAATATTCCGTCCGTTCAGTTTTTTTTGAAAGTATAAATCAAGACATTAGATATGGTTGTATTAGCTCATCTTCAACAAATTAAACATTTTTAAAAATACATTTTACTCGATTCTAGGCTTGGAAATGTAATACAAGGTTTCTTAAAATTTGTATTCAAAATTTGTATCATGGTTCAGGTCGTTTCTCAGTTATAGATAATCTAGAGTCAAGGTATTGGGTGTTTGTTCTGATGTTTTCTAGATCCCTCCGGTGTTACACAAGGAAGTCACTTGTCTCAAATATAATTCTCCCTATTTGTCAACAGTCACTATCTAAGGTTTTGTCTCATAGCAAATTGCTCCGTTTTGCTGATGATATGAAGATTTTTATGCAAGTAAACACCATTGAAGATTGGCATAGGTTACAAAGTTACTTTGATAATGTTGTTGAGTGGTCTCAATCATTGGACCGACACTTGATTTTTAAAAATGTCATACAATGTCATCCTACAGGAAGCATTCTTCTATAAAATGACCCTATAAACTATCCGACTAAACTATCTCACGTGTTGATACCATTGTTGACTTGGGTTTTAAGTTTAATCATTATCTTACCACCAGACCTTATATTGATATGATATACTGTATATCCTACAGAATTCTTGAACTTATAAAAAGACTAGCCCAGGATATTAAACTTGGTTTATTGCACTCGTATGACCAATTTTAGAATACGACACTGTTCTATGGGATCCGCATACCTCTGGCCACTCTAGACAAACTTAAATGGTCCAATACAGATTCCTTAGCTTTGCTGGTTTCATTCTCCATATTTAACATTCACCTCTTTACTGTAGCCCTAGTTCTTAGGCACTCGGCATTGAAATACTTTCAAAACGAAGAAACTCGAATGGACTTAAATTCTTAAACGGGCTATTATCTGGGAAAATTGATTCACCATTCCTTCTAAATTTAATTACCTTAAAAGCCCCTCAACGTATTATTCTACACTCCGTTCCTTTCTATATTCCTCCCTGTACCTCTAAATATTTAAGTAACGAACATTTTACAAGACTATTATCACTTGCCAATGTCGACGTTTCTCAACTTACCTTAGATATCTGATATATATAATATATATTAATCTACTTCATCATTATTTTTCTTTTGTACACATATATATATTAGCATATTAGCATTATGTTTAGAAAAAAAAAAGATATTTCAATCAGAGATTTTTAACAGTATAATATACGTAATTTATATGTTGTTTGTAAAGTTAATATAATTCTTATATGTTTTCTTTTGTCAAAGGCTAACCCCTTAAATAAAAATAAATGTACTATGTGAGAATAATTATTTCTATAATATTTTTCATTTAACAATCAACTAAGTAGAGGTGATTACTAAACTTTCTACAATAGTTTTAAATTAATTTTTTTTATCTTCCATTCATATGAAATATTTCAAATAAATAAACTTTAGAACCTTACTTACTATATCTACGATAGAGCAATTTCCACAATTTATTTTTACTGTACATTTTCCTATTTAGTACTTATACATTTCTCGTATTTCTCATATTGCCGTGCTATTATACTTTGAAATTAAAAACTAAATGAATTGCTGACTGCAGAAAAGGGATACGTCCATTTTTATAACATTTCAGGAGAGACAAAAAACGAAATCATAACATGACCCTTTTCTTTAGTAAACTAAAATTTCCAAACACTATATTTAGCGTTTGGATAGTCGGATCTGACTTCTTACTGCAGTAAACGATGTATTTACGAGAACTTAATAAAAAATGATAAGAAAATCGAAATTGATAAAAATGGACTAGTCCCCTTTCTGCAGTTAGCGATTCATATAGTATCTTTATTCTTTGTAAATTATTTCTTTTCAGGATAAGGTATACAGTTATATAATAATTAATATACTATAATATATTAAAGGTTTAAAATTGTAATAAGAATTTTGCATTATATTAAGGTACAGCCAAACACTCATTCTATATACGGATGGATACGAAAATTTATTTTAGGAGGAAAATAAGAATATTAACCGTTAATTTATTATTATATTTATTTCATCACTGTAATATTGTAATGGTATACTGCAATTCATACATATTGTATCAAAATGTATTTTCAGTTGTATCTCATACTGTAAACATAATATTATCTATTATTTTTAAAGCTATTGTAATAAAAAATATGTTTACATTATATCTAAATAAATACACAGAATAGCTAATTCCGATGTGTCCATATTTATTTATTTATTTATTTATTTATTTATTTATTTATTTATTTATTTATACGGAAAAAGTCCAATTTACAATATATTTGTATAGATAACAATAATATAATATAATTTAAAATAATAAAATATAACATAATAAAAGATGAAACGATTAATATATAGAATAATAGTAATAATAATTAATAATAATAGTAATAATAATAATAATAATATGTGGTGTAGAATAAAGCACTACAATTCATAGGTACACGTCAACTGTTAACAACACTCTACCAAACAGCACAGATGCTTTCTTAGCAAAAATTAAGTTGCACCGAGGCACATAAAAACTTACGGACGTATCCCATAACGTTTCGTACCACCGATACTAGAATTGACGCAATGACTACAGTCTTAATATGAAAGGGATTAATGAATCCTAACCCATTTCTTTGTGTTTTTTAATTCTGAATACAGTAATACACATTGTCCATGTAAGCCTAACCAAAATCTTTACTATTCAAACAAATACTTACTTGCCATTCGTATTCTATTCATTTGGTTATTAGGACACCGTGTTTGGTCAGTGAACTAGTTATTCTATATTATAATCTACACATTTGTTAATGTATTTAAACCTACTCCATATATACGTAAAAAACATAAATAATATTAAAGACGATTAGAGAACAATCGGTACCATAACAAGTTTTGTGGCTGTACCAATATATTAAAAAACATGATTAAATAATTTTCCTCTAATTATCCAGAAATTACTAATTTTATGTTCAACCTCTCCCATACTTGGTTTCATGATCGTTTTGAGATTATTGATATTTGAAAGTTGGAACATAGACTACTAAATTATGACTGATATCAGTTTGTCGTGCAGTTTAAAGAATAAAGTACTCAAGTCCGTTGTTAATTATATTTTTATGTGCTGGAGACCAGCGTCGTGGAAAAGTTACACAATTTCTGATAGGGGAAGA
Source organism: Macrosiphum rosae (assembly GCA_016617965.1). Classification (NCBI taxonomy): domain Eukaryota; kingdom Metazoa; phylum Arthropoda; class Insecta; order Hemiptera; family Aphididae; genus Macrosiphum; species Macrosiphum rosae. The sequence continues at coordinate 443 of WHPZ01579797.1, read as the reverse complement.
AGTCCTCGTTCGTGCACATCAGAGAAAGACATTTTTTGTGTTATATGAAGGACAGTATAAAATCGTAGAGATTAAAAGTTGTAATTCGACTGTCGTGGCTGATCCCGTAACGGACCAAGTTCGTAGAACTTTTAACATTATTTTTCTTAGAAAGTACAACCGTCCTACTAATTTTTAACAATCAGCTTATTGACGGCACGGATTAATTCCAAAACCTAATCAACCATGTATGATTTCTCCCTATTTATTTCTGTATAAGCACTCCAGGGTCCGGGACCCTTTTATAGGGGGGTTTCTGTAACGATCGAAAATCAACAACCATGATAATAGTGGGTATTATGCGATAGCGCTCTCCGTCCCGCCGGCATCTCTGCCCACACCCAAGGAAGAAGCCCATATTGATAACACACACACACACACACACACACACACACACACACACA